>CAJNIZ010029003.1:36956-63706 GCA_905231905.1 Symbiodinium pilosum | reverse complement strand
CTCGAGAATTACTTGTAAAGTTTGATGGGCTTGCCTTGTAGGTCGTACAAATAGAACCATACAGCCGCAACTTTTCGATTCGCCGCAGCCCTTCGCTGTATTGCTTTCTAGATGTGCGCTAGTACGAAACCCATGCGAACGTGGGGATTGAGCAGTATGTTCCTTATGTGACAGCTGTTTCATTAGAGGTGATTTTTTTGTTTTGGAGAGAAGGCGGCCCCCCACGAGGATGCTTACCGCGACCGAATTTAGGAACTTGACTTTCGAACACCGTGAGCGCCAGCGCGATGCTTCCAAGTTGCCTGTGTCGCATTAAATCTGTTATACTGGCGTATTTTTTCTGCTGAAGCAGATCGGTCGCGCGGTGAAAAAAAGAGAGCGAGTACAGTACAAAATGTCGTTGTCCGACCCTACCCGTTTCCTGGCTGCTGGCGCGAAATCATGGCAAGTTCATACTCCCCTAATCAATACGAAAAGGGTCGTGCATTTGAGACAAAGGCCTGAACGGTGTCTTCGTGGCGATGGCGCCGGCATCTTCGTCGGCGTCGGAGTTGCAGCGGCTGGAAGACCTCAGCTTAGGTCCCTTTGCCTTGTGACTTGTATATGGAGCAAGTCAAGAAGAAGGTTGCGAGAAAACGGTGCAGAAATGAAGACATGAGAGCGAAAGCAGCTGTAGCCAGAATGAGAGGAGAGATATTCATCTGCTCGGATTCCCTGCATTGTTTCCAGTACGTGTTTAACCCAGCCTTGGCAGGTGCAATTGTCGAAAGCGCAGCTAGCGCGCCAGCGGCCTACGTGACTACGCTGTGATGCAGGTGGAAGCTTGTAGTAGAGTATCGCGGGCCGTTTGGCTACCAGGACGAGGTAGTCGCCGAGTTTGCATCATTTTGCTTGGTTGCTTTTGTTCCGCACTCCCTGTACTTGCTTACTCAAACACGGTTTTGTGCAGCTTTGAGGGGAAGAGTCACGGGGCCACACCCTACCAAGCTAGCCTATGCTGGATTGTATTGTTGTTCCCCGCATGTTGTCCGAAACATGGTAATTTGTGTGGGGCGCAGTAGGCAAACTGTAGTCTAGTCCGGGCGCGAAAGTTTCAATGGCGTCCCCTCTGGCATGGTTCCACGATGTTCCACGTAGTGGGTTTTACTTGAGTATGTTAATATGTCCCAAAATCTCAGTCTTGCATTTTTTTCGGGCAAGCGCCACGATTGCCAATCGTAACTGAGCCATGAGGGAGCTGCCAAACGATGGGGGAAGCTACCTAAAATGCCCAAACGCTGGGCTTCTACAACGTGGGGCTACAAACACTACACAACAGCCCTAGTTACAAGCTGCTCCCCGAAACTCATGCTTGAAGTGGGAGTCTGCACGTGAGCCGTTCAAGACACCTGGACCCACCTAAAAGTTCTGAACGGGCGCAACAACTTTCAAACCGCACACAGAGTGCATTTCTTAGGGCTGCGGGTGCGGCGAAGAGGCGGCCTGTCACGGTTCGGGCCTAAGCAAAGTACCACAGCCAAATTGCATAGGATGCAGTGTTGATTTTCACACCCGTGCTAAGCGATCCCTGTTTGCTTGTACTCTCTGCTTGTCGTTTTGCTCTTTACAGGTGTCCTTGTGGCTTCTTGGTCTGCTCCTGGCTGCCTTTGCCAAAGGCTTGGGTACCATGTCTGAGCCCACGCTGAGTCCACAATTGTGCTTCATCTGCTCTTTCTGTTCTCATGGCCTCGCATAGGACACGGGCAGGGTCTAAAGTGCTAAAAGCGGAAAGATGCGGAAAGCGCACAGGCGTATGCCATGCCCTTGACGCCAGTAGCATCCATGCGCATCGCGCCAGGGTTTGCGGTGGACGAAGTTACAGAAGAGACCTACGCCCTGGGGCTGCGCCAGGCGCAGGCCAGCGGATATCTTTGTCATGCGGAAGCGGAAGTAGGTAATCACCTCAGATCTCTGCAGATATGTCGATACTTGATTTGGTCATTGCTAAGGCTGGGCTGTGTCAACACACTGTCAGGAAGGGGTTTATAGTCACAGGGTGAAAGGCTGCCCTGGAGCCGGCATCAGAATCAACTTGGGTTCTTGTAGCCGCACGGTGTGCGGCCTTGACAAATCAGGAGGTGCAGAACCAGGAGCTGGGAGGTGCACTCAGGCAAGGGGAGCTTGGAACTTGAGCTTCGAAAAGCTTGCCCAAGATGTGAGCAGAAACAGGGCGCTGCGCAAGGCTGAGGAGCGTTCGTGTTGCTCGCACGCTTCCCACCGTGTGATTTCCTTTGTTAAGCACAGCCGCAGGATCACTATTACAATGCCAAGGGTTGGCCAAGGGCTCGAAATGGAGAGCCTTGAAGGATTGGAAGAGTGCTCTTGTCTCTTTAGAGGTTCTGGAGCTGCGATGCAAAATGCCAAAGAGCTTACGACAAGTACACCATGGCCAGGACCGGGGGAACAGTTGAGATAGTTGAGAGCATGGCCTTCTACCCTTTAGCTGTTGTGTTCCAAGAGGACAGAGGCAGAGCGTGTGCAGCGGAAGGTTGACCGAATCCTGCAGGATGCACGGAGAGAGGCCGGCTGGCAATCACAAAATGTGGAGGTGAAGAGCCTGGATTGTTACGATCACGTAACGGAAGATCACAAAACCAGCATTGCAGGCATTGACTGCAATGTACTCCGAACAAATTCAAATTCCCAATAGACTAGCACAAGATCAGGGATATAGGCAGTCAGATAAAGCAAGTTGGCAAGTGCAGAATATCACGCGGCTCATCAAACCATAGAAGTGTGTCCTGCGCTGGAGGTCGGCATTTGGTCAGTGTTTGGGATCCAGGAGGTGAGCAGAGCATAGCAGAGCCTGGTTCTGCCTTAGGGATCCGTTCTTATGCTTCCATCTTCACCTGCTTGCTTGAAAATCTGTATGTGTGTGAGGAAAGTGAGAGATGCCAGGGGGTTGCAGCCAGGGTTCTGGGATGGAAAGGTCAGTCGGTTGAGCGATGTTGAGCACAAATGAACTTCATGCATCATAACTTTCCTGGAGAAGAGCATTAGGGAAACTGTCATCGGAATTGGCTCGGTCGGTCCTTTGCAGGTCCGGGACAGGTTTTGGGCTGCCTGGCAATCTGGCAAGGACCTGGCCATGAGGCAAGGCATCATTCTCGTTTGCACGCCCAGCTGCCTCGAAACTGTGTTCCTTTTTTTGGGGGGCTTCTGTGTTCAACGGGATCTGGCTGGGGACGGCTCTGCTAGCGGGACGTCTGCAGCGAGTAGACTGTAACGAGGAAGAGGTTTTGATAGAATTTTGTTTCCCTGGCCGCCATCATGTTGAGGATGACACATTTGATGTAGGCAGGATTTGTTTTGTTCAAGCTGCCTGGAGTCGTACGAGATGAGTGGGAGAGAGCGCTTCGTGACACGTCTTTGAGCGGGAATGCACGGCCAACACTGCCATGTTTAACGTTGATTCTCCCCATATTCAGTAGAGACTCCATAAATTAAGTTGGGTATTTTTTTGGTGGTTTAGCGTTTAGGGTTCAGGGAACAAAAAACACTGAAAAAAGGAATCCACCCCCCGGACTCTACCCAATCAAGCGTGGCACTTTAGACATGCGAAGTACACAAAAATGTGGCGTCACAAACGGGACGCGGACTACTACTACTACTACTACTACCACTACTGCTATTACTATTATCACTACTACTACTGCTGCTGCTGCTACTACTACTACGACTACTACTACTACTACTACTACTACTTCCTTTCCTTTCCGTGGCGCAAGAGTCCAAAGGCTCCCTGGCGTTGTCGGCAAGCGATTTCTTGATCGCTCGGCTACTTGAAGCAGCTACCTCTTTGAGGTCCCCAACTCATCTGCAAAACAGATTCTTCGAGCAAAAACTGAAAGATGCACACGAGTCCGTCCCGAGGGACCAAGCGACCCGTAGGCTGTACAGCAAACCCTGGCTGAGAGCCCTGCAGTTTGCACCCGCATCTTTGCAAAAAGCATTAACAAATCTAACGAAAGCACTGTCTAAGGAGGGAGAAACAATTCAACAAACATTTTGTGAGTGGCCATGCTATACAAGGAAGGCCATTGCCGGTACAGACCCACCTCGATGTTCCCGTCATCTGCCTGGCACGGAATCCGCCAGACTCATACAGCGCAGAGTGAAAGACTGCATGCGTCGATCTCCAGTGGCATTCTTTTCCATCAGCGCCCCTCATAAAGTCGAAAACCAATTCTGCAGAGCTCATTCTTGTCCGCAGCTGAAAGGTATTCTGGATTCCGAATATGATATCCGATTATGACTAGTCGGTTGCCTAGCCAAGCTTGGGTTGCATGCCTTACACGCGGGTTGAAGCAAATGAAAGGTCTCACAAGCGGCACTAATCTGCCCAAGCGTCCCTCAACCTCATGCTGGCCAGCTCCGTCTTCAAGCCATAACTCTCCATGCTGAAAGTCCGAGGCCGGTATCAGTGTGTTCTGAACGACGGCTGAGTTGTTCGAGTCCTTGTGGGCATTGGATTGGATATTCAAGGAGATCCCGGCTGAAGAGAACCACGCCTGTGGAGCCACACTTCGAACAACCGACGTTATCAGCAAGGTGACCAGCGGAAAATTTCTGGAGTTGCTTAAGATCCCCGCAGAGCAGCCATGAATATATGCGCCCATAAGAAACGAGCACGATCCATTCATCTCCAAGGAGTGCTGAAATTGTCGCGTGCAGGAAGGCAAGTGCAGCGTTAAAGCCAACAAGTCCTCCTCCCACAGCCAGCGGTTGAGAAGTGCATGCATGGCGATATGTTCGCTTTCATGAGCATCAGACAGCTCCTCTAAGTGCAGCCCATTCGGGACCAGCAAATTGAATCCTCGCCTAGTTATGGGGCTCCTGTCTGGTGATGGCGAATACCCCGCTAGGCTGTCTGCCGATGCCTCATGCGAGGCCTCCTCAGAAGAACTGTCACTCGACGGGAATGTGGGCTCCGAGGCCTCCAGAGCAGCGGCCTTTGGCGCCGCCATGCCAAGTATGGAAGGTGCCTCCAGAAGCAGGAGCTCCTGCCACTCTTCCACTCCAATATCCTGTGGCCTCGCCATGTGCGAGAGCAGGTCCAAAATTTGTTCCCTCTGAGAGGCCATGTTGAGAAAGGGCATGGCTGCCATGAACACAAATCCAGCCATATCTGATACACTCATGTTCGCATGGGTGCAGTACGCTTGACAGAAATAAACCCGCCAGATGTGCACGCTGATTGTGTCGAAGTACCGCACCTGAGCCCCAGGTAGCTGAGGACATGAGGAAACTCGCTGCATCAGCAAGCCAAAGACATGGGTCTTTGAGAGCATTGCGGAATTTTTCAGCAAGTCGGTCACTGCATGCACGAATACGGCAGCAATCAACGCTTCGGTGAGCTGCAAGGGGAAAGAAAATTTCGACACCACAAACATGTCCACGGTGCCTCATCCCAAATGCTTTGACACCTGCATGGCCAGATTTGATCGTTGGGATCGATCCGGCTTCAGAGAGCATCCGCAGAGCTGCAATGCGCTGCTCATGCAAAGGGCACGCAAGTGCAAGGCAAGGTGCTGTGCACTTTCTGACAGGAGGCCCGTTTGCAATAAAAAGACTACGCTCTCCCCCGTCATCGAGTTCGAAATCGGCCTCACCGGGTGAAATCTCGCCAGCGCATGATCCCCAGTGCAATGCCGGATCACAGCCTTAAGATGGTCGACCAAAACACTCGTCGTGAGGCCAGGAAGGGTCTTGACAGGGACGAGCTTCTTCGAGTCAGCGTCCCAGGCCAACACCGGCCAAAAATTCAGGTCCTCTGAAATCCAGCCGTGGGCTTTAAATTCGGTCAATGCCTGCTCATCCGTCTCCAGGCGCTCCACCCGGCATAGGATTTCTTTGAAAAGACACAGTATGAGCGTGGATCTCATCGGACGATCCAGCTTCTCCGGGTTGTTCTTCTTGGTCTCTCTCCACGCTGCTTGGACTCGATACAAAGCCCCAACGATACTGGACTCACACCCGATCTTGGCGTGAACCACGTAAGAGACTTCAGATCTGAGCATGTTTAGCCCATCTTCGTGGCGCAGCGCCATGCGAGACAAGAGCGACACTTGCTGCTCCAGAGCAGCAATTCTCCCAGTTCTCGACTCCCCTCCGTCCTTGTTCCAGGTCCAGCTCTGCCACCCCTGAGTCTTGGAGTCGCCTTGATTGGAGACTTTACTGCTCGGCGTTGGCTTCCTGTCGTTGCCTTTGCCGCGGCCGCCGCTGCCTCCCTTATCGTTGGAGCGTGGAAACTTCAGGGGGGTCTCGCCCTCTTTCTGATCCTTGTCGCCTCCGACCTGTTGCCCACTTGGCATGAGGCTGTCAAAGAAGGCAAGCTCCTGCTCTTGAACTGGATCCATGTGCTCAGTCATGGCGCCCAACTGTGTCTATCTCGGACCCTATTCTTGAGAGGCACGCACCAGAAAAAGCAAGTACGCATTCTTCCGGTGCTCAGCAGTTAGATCAACCAGTGTGGCTCTTGCGTTGTCATCTGAGTATCCCCACCGGTCTCCGTCTCTCAGCAGCGCTCGATAATGCCCCGATGTCGGCCTTGGACCAAGGTGAACAACTACTGCTGCAACTCGGTATTCCTCCAAGCGAACCCTACCTCCCTCATCAAAGACCGGGACCATGACCGCGTTGCGACCGTCAACATACCTGCCCAGCTGAACAATAAGAACTCTTCCCGACCACGAAACTGCCCTGGGATGTCCGACCTCGCTCCACGCATGAAACGCCTGTGTAAGAGTCCAGGATCTTGCTCTTGGCACTTGAAGCATGAAAACAGGACCCCCTCTGTCCACCACCTCTATGCCGCCTTGTACCACTCTCCTTTCCTCCCATCGAAACCACAGCTCCGACCTCTCCGAAAGTAGAGCCATCACAAACTCAGAGGCATCACATTGCGTGGGACCAAAGCTCCACCTCGGGCAAATACTTCTGACCACAAGCTGCCTAGAGAGAATCAAAGTGCATCCCCTCTCAGCGCTTTGCCCGCAGAGCGCAATCACCCCCGCAAGCTCAGCCGAATTGTGCCCCTGTAAAGTATGAACCAGCGAGAGCACACTCGCGTTGACATAGCAAAGCTGGTGTGGATTGCCCAGCCTGACGTTGAAGGTCCATGGAACGATGGGGGCGAGGGATCTCGGGCCTGGCTCGTCATTGCGTCCAAGTCCAAGCGCTTGCCTTATTGTGAGCTGTCCTGTCGCTTGCTTCTTGTGGTAGAGGTCGTGTGTCCTCTTGCTGGGGTGGCTGTTTTTCTTGCCTGACAATGCAGTCTCTGCTCTTTCGGCCTGCTCCTCGACTTTGAGAGCTCGGGTGTCACTCCCAGAGCCCTTCCGAAAAGCCTGCGCAAGAGGCGTTTGCCGAATATCAAACAATTTGTATGCAGCTTCCGTGGCACTGCGGCGAGGCTTCGGGGCCTTTGAGTCCTGTCCCGCTGAGTCCTGTTGCCCCATCCGTTGGAGACTGCGGCCAGCTATGGCCTGAAAGAGCGCCGGGCACTGCCCTGAATGGGTCATGGAGTTCTTAGCCTTACTCGCGCAGAACTGACAGGGCTTTCGGATGATGGATGCCAGGCTTTTGCATGTGCTGATTGCGTCTGCCGATACCTGGGCCCAGGCTTGTGCGTGCGACCTTCGCCAGTGCGGCTTCACCCGAGCTCCGCTAAGTAGAACCTGACCACATAGTGCACAGCGAGATTTTAGCGCCCAAATTGAATCGGCATACTGGTCAAGCTCCGAGTTCAGTGCCGAGTAGATCGGTGCCCCGTCCGCCAGTAGAACCTTGTGATCCAAGCGGTCTTTAATGGCTTCGGGAGGCTGTGGAGGGTGCAGAGCGTGCGCCTGCTCTGTCTGCACATAGAGCTCCTCCATGCTTGTTCCGCTAGCGATAGCAGCCTTCACCGCAAAACATCCCCCCATGGTAATGTGTTTCTCCGGTGACTGCCAATCGCACTGCAACTTCAAGCAGAATTTGCACATGGGAATCCCAAAAATCGAATGTTTGGATTTAACATGTGTCACCTTGGCATTCTCATGCGTCTCCTTGTGCTGACTCTTGATGTGCATGACCAAGCCGGCCTCTGACCCAAAGTATAGACCACATATTGGGCAAGCAATTTCCGCTGCCTGCGTGTTGGGCTGTAGACCACGGCCTTGACAAAAGACTGTATCACGTAGGTTGCGACAAATCCGCTGAGCGCCTTGCCTAATGGATCGAAGCACACTGTCGTCTCCTTCTGTGCGCTCATCAACAAGCTTTTGCACACGAGTGAGTAGCTCTTCCGCGGGGTACAGCTGCGCTGCTTCAAAGACTGCAGTGTTGCTACCCAATAGATCGAAATAGGCAGAAAGCTGACTAATAGTTACGATCTTTCCGGCGCCGAAATTTTAACTAATAGTCACAGCGTGCGCTGACTATTAGTCAAAACGCGGGGTCAGGAAATAGTGAAAAAATTGGTTTATAGTTAAAGTCCCGTTTCCAGGAAATAGTCAAAATTCTTGTCGAACATATTTTGACTATTTAGTGATAATTTCACTAAATAGTGAAAATTCAGGCTCAACAAAACACCGCCCCAGACGAAGTTTCATTCGAAATTTCGACCAAACTTCGTCTGCGCCCGTTCGAAGTTTGAAGACGCGCTGAGACGAAGTTTGTTCGAAGTTTGGGGGTGGTTTTTGTCGGTAGGACTCCATGGAATTCGGCTAACCAGCAAAAAAGGCAGCAAGATTTGGTCGAAGTTTGGCAGAGCTCCCAGTCGAAATTTCGAATGATTTTGGCCTCTCCCGTAGTCAAAATCCTGGGAAATAGTCAAAACATTTTTGAGACTATTTCCTGCAAACTTGACTCTGACTATTTCCTGGAATTTTGCCGAAAACGCGATTCACGATTTTCCCGAAATAGTGATATTCTCACGAAATAGTCAACTTTGTTTTGACTAATAGTTAGGATTTTCCCGACAAAAAATGTAACTAATAGTTAGGATTTTCCCTATTTCCTGAAACTGTGGAAATATTATTTTTCTGACTATTTAGATCTATTGGGTAACTCCATGTTGGTACAGTCTCTGGGATTTTTCGAAGATGACCCGCAACAGTGCTACAGACATGACGCAAAGCTCTCGAATCCAGCCCCAGCCCCAAAATGCCATAGGCTATACTACAGTTACTACAGGCCACACACAAGCACGATAAATTCTGAGCCTAGCCACCTTTGAGATCACTGCCCCGGTCCGGAACACCTTGTGCAGTCGGACATACGCCACCTGAGCCAGCTTGCATCGATGTTTAGCCGATTGGAGCTCATAGTTCCCATATGAAAGCATGACTCCGAGGTACTTTATCTCATCCTTTATCGGAATAAGAACACTGCCATCTGCAAGATCAATGCGAAGCTTGGAAACACCATCTCTGCTCTGAATATAGCGCTTCTTCATTCTGTCTGCTGCTGTACCCTTGAGAGTCAGCACTGCCTCAGATTTTGAGTGGCTCACCGTCATGCCCATGGCTTCCAAAGTCTGAAGGACCACTGCGATCTCACGCATCGCCTGCTCCAAATCTCGCTCCCCTTGAATCTTCCAGCATAGAAATTTATCATCAGCAAAGATGGTCATGGTGTTGTAAGTCCATGAGTGGCGTATCTTTTCGTTTAAGATACCCAGGAGTCGGGACGTCCAAGCAGCATACACCAAGGGAGCTATGGGGCAACCTTGCCTAAGGCCTTGTCCCATTTGCACATCAGAATTGAAATCCCCATGCACGATCTCGCTAACAGACCCGGCGTGAATATGGACCAGAACGTTGACTAGGTACTCGGGCATGCCCGTGGACTCCAGCGCATGTTGAATTTCAACATGAGATAAAGCATCAAACGCCTTCGCTAGATCAAGGCTCAACATTAGCCCGCCAATGAGTTTCGGCTGCTCTGCGCCCAAAATCTTAGCCGTTTGTGATGTTGAGGTGCCTTCCAGCAGTCTCCTTACATCGTGGCAGTGATTGCCGGCTCGTGTAATGGCATCCAAAGTGGAAACCCCTTGCCGATATGCAAACTGTACTGAGCCTTCCAGTGCCTGCATTATGTATGGGGCTGCCTGTGCCTTTAGCAGTACCATCAGAGCCTTAGTGTCAGCGCCCATTAGCCCAACAGTTCTCAAATTTCCAGGAGTGCTTGGCGTCTTGCCAGGCTTAGGCAACCAGGCTAACTGCACCCGCATCCACAAACCAGGAACGTAGGGCCTACTACTGCACAAGGTGGCCTGGCAGATCTCGGCAACTCGCGCAGACGCCACACCAGACCATGCCTGCCAAGTAGCAATCTGTGCCATGTCCTTCGGCGCGGCTTTGCCCTTTTTAATTTTGTGAAGTGCCCACTGCCAGGCCTGTGGTCCGAACTGCTCTTCAGGAAGAGGGAGCAAGGGCGGTAGGGCACGCGGCTTGCCAGCAAACAACTCGGCGGCGTACTCATGCAGCATTTCCCCTTCTTGAGCTCGAGTGAGCATGCCCCCATTTTTGTCTCGAAGCTTAATTCGGGGCATATACGGCTTAGGGGAAACAAGACGGGCAAAACCATAAAAAGCTTTGCTATCGCCATTCCTGGCAGCGTCCTCCTTGGACTGAAGGCCAGAAAGCGGTTGCTCACGCTTCCTCTGCCGGCAGGCCTGCTTGAGATCCCTGTGAGCCTTGTGCGCCAAGGCCGCGTCCCTCATGGCCCGAAAGCAGACCCGGAGCATTTGTACCCCATTGCCAGCTTGCCTCAAACGTTTCCGAATCCTCCAGTGCGCCTCGATCTGGCTCGCAACAGGAGCCAGCTCAGGCAGACGCAGCTTGATGTCCCGACCAGGACAGTTGGCCCTTATCTCCTCCCGTAGCTGATGAACCGCCGCGTCTTTACCAGAGATGGCGGGCTTCTCCTTCCGGGTCTCGGTATGCTTGGGTAGCTGCCATGGTCGCCAGGACGCTCGGAGACTGCAAAAGACTGGCACATGTCCCGCGCTCCGCCATGCCGCTAGACCAGCCTGCCTTGGTCCTGCCCTTTTGCTGCTCTTGTGTGCTAGGGCCTGTCGAGTGATGAGGAAGTCAATCTGCGAGTTCCCAGTGGGGTGCTCGTATGTCGGCTGCTTACAGCCCCAACTGTTAAGAACCACCAGCCGATGCCTAGCCAGCATATCCAGAAAATGCCCCCGCTCCTGCACTGCATCGTGAGACTGAGACCCTTGCATGATCCCACTGCCAGTAACCGTTGCTCTGGGCTCCAGACTTGTATTTAAGTCACCTCCAATCACCAGAAGCGCTCGAAAAGGTATTCCAGAGACAGTTCTGTCCAGGACTTTCCAAACCTGCCGCCGCTGAGAGAAAAGCTTCGTCGTTTCCTCAGCTGTTCGATTGGTCATGGCATGTTGATAGACGCCCAGAATCTCCCAGCACTGCCTCTCGATCTCGGCTCGCACACGAAGCAGCCTCCCTGGGATAACTTCCTGCCAGCAAATCTCTGAGTGAGAGAGCAGGTCCCGTCTCACCGCCGCCATGACTCCGTCCTGCCGCTTGCGCTCTGAGGCAGAGTGCACTATCTGCCACCCGCCTGAGCACCACTCTCCAGACGTTGGCCAGTGTGTCTCTTGGATAATCGCAACCCCAATATCGCTGCTTGTCTCCAAGTAACGCAGTAGCTCAGCGTAAACTTCTGTAGACATGCCTCCAGCATTCCAGCAGAACACACCTCGCCGACCCACATCAGGATTAGGGGCCCCTTGGCCAGGCACGCGAACACGCTGGCCACTCGAATAAAAAGTTCTCCCTCTATAGACAGTACTTCCGTGCTTTTCTGCTCTCCGCCTCGCTCTTTGGTAGGCCCGTTTGCCTATCTTCGAGCGGCATCCCATCCGACTTCGTTCCCCCTTGTTCGCCAAAATGGCTTCAGACGGTACGGAGGAGATCCCGTCAACCCGCGCGCCAATGTCTGCATTCAGCGACTGCTTAGCACCACCTTTCAGACATCCCCGGACTTGGGACCGGGCCGAGCAAAATTGTGTAAGAGTAGCTTCCGTGCCCAAGCTTGCCGATATTCGGCTCTCTTCAGCACCAACCGACTTCTGTTTTTCTGGGCTACTCCATGCTGTGGTGGGGTAGCTGCTGAGGTAAGTAGAATCTGAACGCCGCAGGCCACACATTGTCGAAACTACTGGCTCTGCACGCAGCACTGTCGAGAATCCCTGTGACTGCCGCGGCGTTGTGCTGAGTATTGGCAGGGCTGGCTTGTCCAGATTTGAGCTCCAAAGGTATCGTGGCAAACAGGATTGGGTAATGCAGCTTGCAAAAGCCCAAGATTCCAGCAAACTCATCCTCAGCAAAAATGAACTGCAGATCCTGCAGGATACAGTCCACCGTGCTTTGTCGCCAGTAGGCACACGCAAGTCGATCTGCGTAACTCCTGTGATTTTCCGAAGCACCTTCACACAGCAAAATATCAGACAGCCTTTCCCTTGCCACACACACCAAGTGATCCCTTGGCGTCAGATCCATTGCAGCGCCCTTCTACCCCAATCTTGAACCGCTCGTGGCGCTTTACTACTACTACTACTACTACTACTACTACTGCCTCCTGCTACTGAGTCTACGACGACGACGACGGCGACGACGACTACTACTACTATTCTCTCTCTCTCTCTCCCTCGAGGCGCAATCACTAGTCGTGATCCTGCGTATCCGGTAGCTTTTTGAGCTGGCTGCGTCAGCGCATAATTTATGCGCGGAAGCAAAACAAACATGTAGGCTCTAGGAGCCGCTACGAATGGCCAAGCACCCCTTACTCCTGCCCGGACCGAAGCCCGAAGCAGCAGAAGTACTGTACATGAGCCGCGAAAGCATTATCATGGAGGAACATTGGAACGAAATGGAACGAAGGCAAGAGAAATTAAAAGCATAAAGTTGCACGGGTGAGGATGCAGTGGCAGGTACAGGTCCCGTCACGACGGAGCATCGGGCGTCCCCTCAGCTCTTAGGAAAATCTTGGTGCCCGTAGTCAAAATGACCCGCCAGCAAGTGGATTGCCCTGCGTCCAGCAGCAACTCCACTCCAAGACCCTCCATGGCCGTAGATCAGGCTACGCACACTCACGCGTAGAAGGTTTCAGTCATTCACTCCTGCCCGCATGGATCATGCTTGAATGAAGGAGAATCACTGCCATAGCCTTGCAATGGCTGAGTCCACCACCATAGCAGATTGCCGTTGTTGGCCTGTTCCAGCAGGTGCAGAATCGAGAGTCCAGTTTTGGAATACCATTGACTACTGCTATTATTATTAGTATTATTACTACTGCTACTACTACCATCTACTACCATTATTACATATTATCACGATTATTATTACTATTGCTATGGCTATTGCTATCGCTATTGCGCCAGCGCTCTCACGCGCCGAACACACGGAGAGTGTCGGCGTTTATGCCCGGAATTCTGGACATGCTCCAGGTGCCAGCGCTCCCACGCACCTAAACATTCAGAGGGTTGTCACCTATGCCCAGAGTTTCGAGGACGCTGCAGGCGCCAGCCTCAAGACGCGCCGCAAACACAGAGAGGGTCGCCACTTGCCCACAGAATTTCCGACGCTCCAGCATCACGACGCGCCGCGACCATAGAGAGGGCTGTCACTTGCACCCAGAGCCCTTGACACTCCAGACGCCAGCGTCACGCCGCAAACATTGAAAGGGTCGTCATTTCTACCCCCGGTTTACATACGCATTAAGTTTAAGAACGGAACCATCCCGACAACCTGCCATGAGACCACCTCAACTGGAAGAATACTTCACCATGGTTTCGGGACAAAGTCGAGCTCAGATTAGGAATCTCCTTGGAAGTTGAGCTTTTCATAGAAATAAATCGGGCCGCCGCCATGATCGTCGGCCCCGTTCACGTGCCAGACATCCCGGCACCGTATGCGCGTGGGGGGGGGGGGTGCAGATGGGCGATCTCAGTTCAACTGGCTGCATGCCGAATCAGGATGAGTCCGGGAATCGCATGCCGGGCAGTGCGATGATGCTGTTTGGCATTATAATGCACGGCGCAATATGTTGTGTGGGTGAAGTATGGTGAAGTCTTCTCCATGGGAGCAACCGGTCGCACATTCTGATGATGATCCCTAAAGGATGTTGCTTCTAGGGGCTCTGACAGAGGCTTTTCATGGCGGTGCTTCTTGTGACCTTGCGCTCGCCACATCGCATTCGTCATGACCGGTTGGACAGACTGCTGAAGGCTTGAATATGCTCAGCGTCTACTGTCATCGTTGCCATCTCAGTTTTAGCCTGGCCTCACAATAGGTACTGGCAAGGCCCGGCGTCTCGTCTGAGTGCGCAAAAGAGAGGAAGCGGGCCAACGTGTCAGAAGAGCTGGGGCAGCTACGGGAGGCCAGGATATGGACAAAGCTTATACATAGCAAGGAGATGCGTGTCAACTTTGACGGGAACACCTTCCGCGCGTGCAATTGCTTAGAGGGGGCCAGTTGGGACTCCCGAATGCAAGGCTCCAACCAGCGTGATGTCCCGGTCCCACAGAAAAAAGGAAAGGGATTCCACGGCAGAAAGGCAATAAGGCTGTCCCAGGAAGCAAAAGTTGCACGAAGGTCTTGGACCTCATCCAGGGAGAAAAGCGCGTCGCGTGCGAAGGCGAGTCAGCACAGAGCGTTTCTGCAACCAGGCCCGAAGAAGTGGACGCCAAGACTGACACGCGTCCTGAATGGCCGGTGGGGCCACTGGCCAATTTGTAACAGGAATAAATGCCTGCGCCAGGGTACCGGTCATATTTGCAGGGTCCAAGGCCCGCAGGAGAACAGGAAACCCGTGGAAAGCCCTGGCCCTTGAGCAAAAGACAGAAGCACACAGCCGAGGAACCTTCGGTTGGGCCGGCACCACAGTGTGGGGTGTGCTTCATGGATATATGGGCTCACACAGTAACAGAGTGTCAGAAGAAAATCAGGAACCTTCTCGATGAACCCCCGTTAAAACAGGGGACCATCAACACCACAAAGACAGCGCGGTCGTGTGCAACATCCCACGGCTGAGCGAAATTCGCCTGGGAACCAAGAAGTGACAGTAGGGGATTAGCAGCGTTCTTTTCTTCGCGGTACTACACATATAACTAGCTGGCGACACAAGATTTGTTTTTTTCGATGACAAGCTGAGAGGATACCTAACCGGCTAGCGCCGTATGCGCCTGCCTCCTTTCCTGCCCCTACAGGGCTGCCGGAACTTGAAAAGGGATGTGGTGTTTGCACTTCTTCCACAGATGGAACAGACCCACTTGCAACCCCTTTGGTAGAGAGAATGGCTCGGATGGCCAACTGGGACAATCGGCACCCCACTTCCCAAGCAGGGCTGAGCCGCACAAAATCGAATTTGCTGCTTTGGCATGCTGGCACGGAGTTTCAAACGACACCGGGTGCACTGCGCAGCCTTCGCCCCCAAATCCCAAACATGATGACGGTGCAACTACAATCGGGCAGCCGCCAACAAGCGCTCAGCAACCGACCAAACCCTGGCATAAACCCATGCAACTCCATCGACCAGGCCTGGTCAACAAGCTGCTCAGCATGCTTCTGGCTCAAGTTGTCAGCACAGGTGTTGCCAATCCAATGCCACACTAGAGAAGTCGGGTATTGAGCAACGAAAGCCTCCCGGGAAAGGTGTGCCTTCACCTTATGCAAGCTAGCATCCCGCTGGCTTTTGAGGGTGCGAATCTGTGCCCAGACATCCGGGTTGGTGCAAGCCAAGCCCCTACTGGTCTGAAGGCGCGCGAAACGACGCATGACATAGTCAGCATCAGTGGCCAGCTCAACCGCTCCAGTAGGCAGCTGCAAAGCTTTGAGAACAGCAGTGGCTTCAGCCCGGGGCACAGCGAGTGCAGCGGTGTAGCTGCCAACCTGAACCCATTCATCGTTGACGCAGCGCCAGGCAACAATGGCGTTTCCCTCATAAGCGGCATTCTTACACCTTATGTCCGGCTCTTCAAAATACAGCGTCTCCTTGGGGAGTTGCATCGACGCGTAATTTCCCCAAAGCAATCCACTTACCCTGACGCAAGCGGTTCACTGGGGGGAGTTGCATCCGGTGATGCGTAATTTCCCCAAAGCAATCCTCATCAACTTACCCTAAGGCCAGCGGTTCACTGGGGAAGAATGCAATTATTATGACTTCCTGCTGCTGCATTTCCCAGCAAACAGGACTTTTCGCATCGTTGCTTCACATGCCTGAACCCAAGCGGCTCACTGCGGAAACAGGAAAATGTTATGACTTCCCCGGAAGGAGTCGTAACGCGCGGTTCAATGGGGAACCGGTTCCCCCACTGCAATTGTTATGACTTCAGGGTCTGACTGTACACTGCCGCAACCTGGGATCACTGGTGTGCGGACCCCCAGAACCATCTGTGCCCGGTTTGAGATCTTCAACGCATTCAACACAGACCGGAGTCACCTCAAAAACACCCTCGACAACATCCTGCTCCGGAGTTTGAGTCGGCAAGCTGGTGAACTCGGCAGGAACCAGCAACTGATGCCAGAAGCAATGTTGATCTGAATCGCGCTGATTGAAAGCATGCCAGTCTGCTGGCACAGGCCGCTGCAATTGCGACAACATCCACGGGCAAGTCCACAACCGATGATGTTCAACACTGGGGCTCTGAGACTGGAGGCACATAGGGCAAACATCATCCTGTTCTGCATGGTCAAGGAAAGAGAAAGTGCCCTGAACAAGTGCTTCAAGCACTGGCACCTTATCCGGCTCACTGCACCGAAGCTCACTATGCAACCACGGCAAAACAACAAAATCAACTCCATGCTGCAAGGCCTTCGTGCGCGTGGTTTTGGCAATCTGCTCACACTCAGCCTCATGGATGCGGCTGATTCTCTGCCAAAGTTGCGCATGCTAGCGGTGATCCTCGTACTGAACGCGAATCAGCTCCCCGTCAGGTGTGACCCATGCATTCCACTCTTTGTCCTCCTGGACCAACCGCAACCAATTTGCCAACAACTGCTTGCAAGCAAGGAACCAAGGATCTTGCTGCTCCTTCGACAGCCACATGGCCACATATGCAACGTTTCCAGTAGACTTCACCAGCCCAGTAGCTTTGAGCACCGTGGCCCTCATGCTGCGCAACTGCCCACAGAGGATGCCATGCTACCAAAATGTGCGCGGTACACTGGCCGCGGAAGGTCCGCAGAAGGGCATGGCTTCGCGGAAGGCTCGCAGAAGCTTCTGCTAAGCAGCTAAACCAGAATACAAACCACAGCTTCTAGACAATAGCACCAAGAAGAATAATGCTTTGCGGAAGCAACGTGGTTCGCGAAAGGTTCGTGGAAGGCGGAATGTGTGAGATATCCAACATTGAAGGATTCTTTGGGCTGCGGAAGAGGTTCGCGGAAGGGGTATGTTGGCTTGGCATTAAACACCGCCCCGTCCGATTGATCTATTTCTGTTCTAGGGGAGCCCACACATAATACGAGCCTGCTGATTATCATAGAAAAATCGTCGTCCCGAAAAGTCATGTTCACCGGGATTTTGTTATTGTTGGTCTGGTTATAAATGTTTTCCAGCAGCGGGATTTTATGATTGTGGGGCTAGTCCTTAATATGAAGTCAACGAGTCAGCGTATGTAGGAATAAAGAACGCCGCTCGGATCACCGCTCGGATGAGTGTTCAATGATTTCCGTGATTGGAGTTCCGTAGTCAATCACAGTCGATCGGATTTCAGATTGGTAGGGACCAACATGCAGACCAAGGCCCGCATAAAGCGTTCTACGCCAAAGAGAACATCTTCAAGTCCAAGGAAGAACCTAGTTCACCACTCCGTAGCGAGAGCAGCAGCAGTGTGGGGAGCAGGGACATGAAAGCCATCGGCTCCCCCTCGTAATAGGCGGTTGGGGGGGGTATGTCACTATGGGTGCCGCCTTTCCCACGCCTATTTAACCAGTGTGGGGTGGGGGTAGGAAAAATAGGCGGGAATCCTCAGTTTCAAGGTTGCGCAGACAGACATGTGCTATTTGTTATGTTGTGCCAACTCTCTCATGGCAATGTGGTCAAGGGACCCCCAGCACTTTCAAGATATGGACTGATATGGAAATAGGCGGGCCGCCTATTTCCGGGACCCCCCACATACCCCCACCCCCGAGGGGGTCCCCCTAGCACCCGGAGAAAGCTGGCTGGACTGGAGCCAACGGATGCTGAGAATGACCAGGGTCTGCATCCATAAGTAGCGTGGAATCCCGCCGTGGAGCGATTAGCTCCAAGGCGACTCCTCCGCAAGACGTGGAGGAGAAGGTCATGATATGCAAGAGTGGCGCAGTCTGGGGATGTGCCGAGGAGCCATAGGACAGGCGCTCGCTGGCAAACGCTTCAACCCAAACGCAGATCCTGAACGCCACCTGGTAGCAATCGCAGGAACTGACTGAGTCACCCAAGCAATGGACAGAACATAGGGGCTGGCACTCCTCCCGGACTTCATAGCAAATGGGCGCCAAAATCCAGCTCCGGAAAGCAAAAGCAACTTCAGAACCTGACACCGAACCGCGACGTAGCAACAACAATCCGGACTTCGCCTGCCATAGAAGAAAGCTGATGTGAAAGACGATGGCCTGTGATGCAACACCTCCGTACGTCAGACAAGCAGGCTGAGTGCTGTCGGGCACCTGCTGATTTCAAGCGATCTGCACGTTTGGCATGATACCAACAGGAGGACACGATGCAGGCAAGATCAGACATACCGGGTAACAAAATGCTTGGGGCTCTCGCATGAGCTTGCGTGGTCAGAGGACCTGGGCACTTTAATGCTTTAGGGAAAAAGCCCCAGGGTGTTGGTTGATATCCATGTAGCTTTGTATGGAGTTCCTTGCATCCTGACACCTGTAGGAAAAATGCCTGGGTTAACCAAGGAAACCTAGACAGTGAGACTGGTCTAGGAATAAGCTGAAGCGCTGCGCGCAGCAGGCAGAGCGGTTATGAAGACATACCGCCAGGGGCAAAGAACATCAACGGCTACGGTTGCAAACCACTTCAAAGTCACCAAGCGTGACACGCAGAAAGATAATGTGTAGAGCAAGCGAACGGGCATTCCTGCCTGAGCCACTTGACCGAGGACCGCCTGAGTTTGGCATGTTGTGTTTTCCTAAGTGGGAGAAAAGCCTGAGGCCCGAGCGGATCATCTGCTGCGCGCTTGTGCTTTGAAGATGAGAAGGATGCAAAATGGCACGATGTCGTGGTGTGAGTCCATGCGACATTTGCAATTATGCAGACGGCTGGCCATGAGCTCCTGCACACTGAGATACAGTGCCGCACGTAGAAAGGCGATGAAAGCGAAGAAGGAGAAACCAAATGAAGAAGAGACAATAGAGACGGGGTCCATCCTGGGACTGAGCACAAACATAAAATCATCTGTGGTAGCCAGATTGTAAAGACACGTTCCAGGTATACCATGCCGCGGGCTTAGCGGGGCAGTGCGAAGCTGGACGAATTTTGCCCGATTTGATGTATCGACTTGTTCGTGATGTGCTGCATGCCCCTTATAGCACTCCTTACTGCACAGCATGACTCCTTGTTTGTGCTACACCTGCTACACGACGAGAACACTTTGACAAACTATGCTAGTTTGTTCAGAGCTGGGTGCCATGAAGTGCCAAGTCACAAGTCCGCAGTCCGAGGTTTGATGCTGTCTTTCTCATGATTGGCGGGAAGGAGGATCCTTGTAGTTGCAAGTAGTTGCAAATGCTGGCGCTGTGTCTTGTCTTGGCGGACAGGAAACATTGGTCTCAGTGCTCTTGAAGCTTGCGTTTCAGTGCCCAAGCCGCCATGGTGTTTGTACGTTGCCCGTGCTCCTAGTCGATGCTCTTTCCGTTACGCTTTCCCAGGTATGCAGCAAACCTGACCATCGGCTTAGTATCCTCCTTCTTTTTCTTCTTATACCACGTTTACCAGCTCCTGGTGAACTATGGAGAGGTGCGCAGAGCAAGGATGATGTGAAAAAGCATCCGCATGTCACATTTGTCAGGGTGTGGCATCTGGTCTGGCCTTCTTCCTGCTTGTGCTGGTCACGGCCGCATCATTGGCCGCGGCATCAGTCAGAAGTGGTTTGCTTTGCATGTTGAAACCTCCCTCCCTTTTCTTCCCCTTCGTGGCCTTCTATATACCCTTTCATTTCCATGTTTCCATCCTCCCTTGACGCAAGAAGCGTACAACAGTTGCTCTCAGCAATTGTTCAGTTTAAGTTTAGCTCCAGATTGGCACCTACTTGATCACCATTTACGGCGTCGTCGCGGGTGGCGGGTGCTGTCCCTGGAGGAAGCTTTACTCGGTAGCAACATTGAGTGTTCAAAGGGGTGCTGTCGACTCTTCTTGGAATGCCTTGAGAGAAGGCGTTGAACAAACAATCGTTGATACCCTTTCTGCATGAGGTTCTATGTGCTGAAGCAGGTGGCAGCCCGAGAGGCACTGCAAGGTGGCCAAGCGCGCTCTCGGCCAGGGACTCACACTGAAATTGCTGCTAGCTGGGCTTTCTGCGCGGCGCAGGCCAAGGCAAGTCCAGTGAACCCCCCCAGCTGGTTCTGTGTGCTGGACGGCAATGTGATGTTGAATGAAAATGCACCGGGCTGGAGGTACGGCGGTGGTCGTGTGGGAGGCTACCGACCCCATGTGGACTGAAGAAGGATGGCAGGTGCCTCTTGCTTCACCACCGCGTCTCACCGGAGGATTAGACCGAGATGTCCGCACAGAAGAAAGGTTCTTTGGGAGTGCAAGGAAGTTGTCCTGCCAATCTTTCCGCCTGGGGCATTGACAGCATCGCCAGCACAGTCAGTGATTCGACATTTTCTGCACGGGGGAGCACAGGTAACAAATGACAAAAGATGAGAAACGCAAGATGCGACGGGTTTCATGCAAGCACGCATACGCGCCCTTTTCCTCTCTTCCCCCTTCCAATCCATCTCTTGCTCTCGAACAAGTGCGCCCGTACTTGCACTTGTCTGCTTCTATTCTCTCTTTCACCTCCCCTGTTCACTTCTTGCATTTTGCTTCGCCTCTCCTTCCAGCTGCACCTCTTGATTGCTGGTATGAGTTTGCATCGCAAGCCATAAGCGACAAGCGACAGGAGCAAGGACAGAGTCCCTCCCGTGAATGAAACTCAACTTCAAGAGCCCATTCCCAGAGCGCTAAAATGCAAAGGAGGCAGGAAGGCTTTCCAAGTAGAACCAGGGACAGGGCCAGTGAAGAACAGCATCTCCAGCAACGTGCCAGCACGTGGCGCAGAATTGCAGAAAGTGCAGACTGTCAAGGCAGTCTTACAAAGCGACACATTCGCCGCAGTGGCTTGCACCCTGATGGAGAATTTGAGTTGAGACATCTGAGACATGGCACACTGTGTGTGGAAAGCCCTTTGCACAGAGCGATGGCTTGCATGCACAGGGCTGCAGCATCTGCAACAGATAGCAATGTGCTGACAAACAGCACAGTGCTGCATGGAATGCCTGTGATATCAATATTCAAACCACACGCTGAGCTCCTCCTTCCGGCTCGCAGAGACCCCGAGAGGGAGCCTTGCAGGCCTTGGCCTGCTGCGTGTTTCTTGGCTTATGCATGGACCTCAGCCTGTTTTTCACTCTCTTGATCAAAAAGCCCAGGCTCCTCTCAGTTTTGCGCCTCTTCGAACCGCGTCCTTTTAGCGGGCCGCATCCTGAGCCGCGTAAATTCTGCGCATGCTCGACATGCTCATTTTGACTCTTGCTCCCTCCCCTCCTTTCCTGAAACTCCTATTCCCACTCAAAGATCGGGATCTCAGGGGCGCGTGCAGCGTCTGCCTTCCGGGTCTGGACACGGTCTTAGATATTCTGAGCTTCAGGTTATCTGCCAACAAGCTGGTTTTGGCAGTGACACGTTCTTTTTGTCTTGATTTCTTTTCGGCCTGTTTCTGCTTTTTTGCTTGTGCATAAATTCATTCATGCACGTTTGGGCCTCATCAGTTCCAGCAAGGCAGAGGCCCCATTTTGGGTTGCCCCCACATCGATCAGCCGATGAGCCAGCTGCGGACCTAGTATCAGAAAGGTAGGACGTTTTCAGTCCAGTCTTCTCCCTCGTTGCCGATGTGCGGCTCACAAAGTTCATCATTCATGTCTTAGTTTCAGGCCGCTGAAGCAGATCCAGCGCACCGCCACGGTCGCATGGTGCCCGGTAGAGGCCAGTTAGATGGGGGTAGATTCAACATGCATCTATGCTTTCTGTATGCATCGCTCAGCGTTTACCTGTGGAAGCCACTGTTCGGCCAGCGGCCATTTGGCTGGTCTTTAGGTCTTTCTGGAGTGCTTTCAAACAAGTACTTCGCAACATGCTTGTGAGCGTTTCCTCTATTCGGTGTCATTCTGCGATTGATGTAGTTTAAAATTGGGGCAGTGCGTATTCTCACCGACTGTTGTCTGATGAAGATTCTGCACGTAGAGAATCACAGGGATGGAAGGGTTGATTGGAGGCTGCGCCTACGCTACTGGCCTTGGGCAGCAGCGCAAACTCTGCTGCTGGTGCGATTGGTGGAGCTTCGGCTCCTTGGCTTGTGATTCAGAGTAGGGCCGGCCATATGCGCTTAAAGCCGAAGCTACGGCAGCTACGGTCGATTCCGAGCATGAAAGCTCTTGGAATCCTCGGAGGAGCTGGCCAGGGATCCCACAGCATTTGTCCAAATCGTAAGCACTGCCCAGAGAGTACCATGGCAGACTGGACCGGGGTCCCTGCAGACCTGCTAGCCGATCAAGTGCCGCGAGTCGATGTAGGGTGTGAGACGCCACGCTCATGCTCGCGTGCGCAGATGTGGAACTGCACGAGCAGCACTTCGTGGTGTTAGCTACCCGCGGTTATGTCAACGGTCAACTGCAGAACTGCAAGCTGGAGAGGGACTTGAAGACCTTGAGAGGCTTCGGCTACCGGCTACCGCAGCATCTGCAGCAATCAGTCCAAATGTTAGATTCAACAAGATTCAGCAGACCAGCGGGAGAGAGTAGGGAAGGTTTGCGCCCGTCGCCGGCCGTGTGGTAAATAAAAGCGATCAGGTTCAGCTGTGGAAAGCACGGGAAACTTGATGGTCGTCTAGTGAGGGAGCTTGGGTACAATGTCATAGCATGATGCAGTTTTCAAGGGATGGTATCGCATGCAGAGTAAGCTTGCAGCGGGCGAGAGCCGTCAGAGTGCACACTGTTGCGGCCGGCTATAAGTCTAGGTGGTGTGGCGTACGGCCGGCTGTAAGTATACGTGGTGTGGCATACGGAGTCACATTCTGCAAGGGGTCGGATGCGACGCTGGAGTTTGCTTCCTTCGATGCTGGCAGGACCAGACAAGCCATCCCTTGTTCCCATGCACTGATTGACACCGCTGGGACTCCCAAATCACGCCAATCACGCCACTTGCATTCCCCGCGGATTTAATTTGCCGTAGGAGTGGCGCAGACATGGATGTGCAAGCATCGATCAGGACCGAAGGCTGTGCTAGACTTGGTGTCTTGCTGTGAACCGGGGCTCAACATGAGGAAAGGGAAGACAAGGCACGTTGCTTGAAGGCGGTCGACGATTCTCCACAATTTCATGGGGCAAGCTCGGCACTGATACTGGCATGCCTGGAGCCTGGGAATGCAGCAGCTGCCACGCCAACTAATTTCTTTGCTCATCAGCTTCTCTTTGCTGGAGTAATCCGAAACTGGCATTGCACCCCAGCTTGCATCCAGCGGTGGCCGTGTGCGCAGCACAGAGCTAGCTAGTGCCCGCAGAGCTTGATCGAGCTCATTCTGTGAACATTCGGTGGCGTTCACAGATATGTCAAGTGCAAGGGTAGGAATAATTGGGCTCTTTGCTGTAGCTTGCCGGGCAATAGTAGCTTTCTGCGAAGGTTTCCCTACGGCCTTTTAGCAGGGGGCCTCCAGGATGGCGTCCAGGGCTCAGGCAACGTGAGGCTGAAGCAACGAAGTCGTTGGGCAGCTGGAAGGTTTTCCTTGCAGAGCTTGAGAGGTGGTTTCTCTTTGGAATCCGCACGCCATCCTGTCCTCCAACGGTACAGACCAAGGTCCGAAGAATCACATTGCATTGGAGAATATACTTGCTGTGCCAGATTTGACGTACTGTTCTTGTTGATCAGAGAATTATTCAAAGTGCAGCATCTCCACTCCACCCTTAGTTTCTCGCAGCAGAATGGTTGGGCAGCATAATGGTTTGGCAGGTGTCATTTGCTGTAGCATGCAGTCCAAATGCGGTGCTGGGCATGGGCATGTCTTCAAGGCTGGTCAGGTCAAACCTTTTGGCGGGAATCCGAGTGGGTTGCAGAAAGTCGGACAATATATAGAAGGCCGCCTCGTGGATTTCAGTCAATTATTCATCGACCCGCAATCCGCAAGAAGCAAGCCAAATTTGTTTATAAAAGGCTCGGAACCACAGAAGGTGAGCCTTCGCGAGAAGCAACAAGCCATGCCAACCAGACCACGCAAGATCACGCAAGTCTTTTCATGTTCACCTGACCCCCCAACTCGTTTTGCAATTTTAGTCTACCGAGGCAGAGGGGGAGTGGCATTCATGAAGCAGGGGGGTTGAGGATAGGACTAAGTAGCTTATAGGTCGTAATACGAGTAAAAAAAGTAAAAGAAGTAAAAGAAGATCTGTTTAAATCGAATATTCTCGTGATTCTCGGGCGTCGAGATTTAGTATTGCCACCCCCATCATTGCTGCCTATCAACTTGTCTCAAAGCAACCGTAATCTTCCGGATTTTGTTGGCCCGGCGGGAATGTTTTATTGCCACCCTCTTTACTAGGCTCGACTGTTCTCTGCGGCCATGGCCTCGTTTGTTCAAGTTGTGCCTGAATGGGCTAGCTATCTGCAGAAAGATGTCTGCTCCGATCAATCCGGGCGCAAGGGACTTTGATATTGGTGATATCTTGACTGCAGAGAGTGGCCACTGCATGGGGACTCATGTTCTGAAATTGCATTAATCCTCGAGAAAGCTGTAGGTCAGGCAGAAGGTTTAGACACAAGTGGCCAGGCTTAATCCACTCACAGACCGTGCACAAGGGAAACGTGCACTGTGTGGAGCGGCAACCTCAGCACATAAACAAAGAAGCGAATCAGTGCAACTTTCGACTGTATCAGCTGGAAAGCGTGCGTACCTTCATGCTTCAAAGGTTTCACCCTCTCAAGACCAACCTCATGGCCACTTGCGGTTCAGACTCCGAGGCTGCTTTCGTTGTGTTCCGCAATTTCAGACCAGATACCAGCGAGCAAATGTGATCGTTGTATTTTGTCGATATCCGGAATGTGCACAGCGACAGACAGAGAGAGAGAGAGAGAGACAGAGAGAGACTGGGCGGAGAAGCCCGGGGGCAGGTTCTCCCTGCTCCCATAGCCCGATCGAAAGAAAGAAAGAAAGACAGAGAGAGACATGACCATCTAACAAGGCAACACCCACATATAAGCACCGAGCGTTGAACCTCAACAAGCCACTGGGCAACAAAAGTCTCCTCGAAACAAGAAAAGAAAAGAGTGAAGAGCTGACGGGGACAGCAGCCCAAATCACAGTTAAGCGGTTTTTCAATAGTTACCCCCGAGGCAACGCAAAGGTGCAGTTTCACCGAAACCGGGTGCGGAATTATGCAAGCTCCATACCACAGAGTCCTTTTGCTAACTTAGCTTCTGTTGAAGACTGTCGTTGTAATGTATGTGGAGCTAGCATAGGCTTTCCAGGCAACGCCCGAGGGAGTCAGAGGGGTGGAACAAACTGAGTAGCCCAACACGGGCTGGGCAGTGACGCCCGGGGGGGGGGCCCTGGAGCCCTTCCCCATAGCCTGAACGAAAGAAAGACAGACAGAGAGAAAGAAAGAAAGACAGAGAGAGAGAGAGAGAGTAGTAACAAGTGAAATGTGACTAGGTAGCAGGTGCAAGATTCAGCTGAGCGGGACGGTATGTTGAGCTGTAGACATGCAATCCGCGCCAACAGGCATGACAGGACAGTCGCACATTTTCCATGTCCAAGGGAAAGGCAAGTAGTTGATTGCGTTGAAGCAGGATAGGTAAGGAATGCTCGTTGTGGGGTATTGTGGGATCAGCCAGCCTGCCTTGGAAAGTCGCAGAGCTAGCACAAGGAGCGGGGAGTAAAGAACTTTTTTCACTTTGAGCATGCTAGCGTGTTTTGTGTTTCGGGATGAATCGCTCGAAATGCTGCCATGAGTGCAGTGTATCGGGGAACACCGTGAGGCTCCTGAAGTGCTGGAAGACTAAAGGGAACTTTCACAACCCAGTTGAGAAGGGAGAACGGTCCATTGGGAATGGAAGAGGGAAAGCATGGTATGCACATTTATGTTTGGGGAATCCTGTGCCCTGTTCCATTCAGAACGGCCGAGACTCCGGGCCTCCTGGCTAGATTGAGACTATGGACAGCGCGCGGGCTTGGGGTTCGCCCAGCAGGGCTCGAGGGTCCTGCATAGCCCATAGAAGAAGAAGAGAGTAGTTTCCCGTTGAAATCTACTTTACATTCGCACCTTCTGTTTCCACACCGAGCCCTACAAGTTTCACCGTGGTCATCCCTGCCAATCACCAACTCCTCACTAAGTTCCTCTAAGCTCCCCGAAGCTAATAATCCAGGCCCCCAAAGGGCCAAGAGGGGTGATTTTCACACTGATCTGGTAGCCCAACATGGGCATGGGTAAAAACCCTCTTGTCAGAAT
>CAJNIZ010029003.1:24547-34932 GCA_905231905.1 Symbiodinium pilosum | reverse complement strand
TGCACAACAACTCCCCAGACTCCCTAAAGGTCCCAAGAAATGGAACAGAGGGCTTCCCCGGCGCTCGACCCGCAGAGCGGGGTCGGCGGATAGCAATTACAGATGTCCGCCCTTGTGCATTTTCCTGAAGCTTCATTGAATTTCTAGTTTGACATGCCTTTGACTTAGTCTTGCTGATGAGGCAGGGGTTCACAGGACATAGCTTTTACGGCCACCTTCGGGAACAGCCTTTTAATATGATCCCATGGAACGAAGACAACATTTGCTTCAAAACCTTAGTACCCATAGAACCACAGCGTACCAGACAACAAAACAACGAAAGAAAGACGAAATGCCACAGGCTGAGCGTAGCCCTGGAGCACTTCTTCGGGAGGGCAAGCAACCTGTAGAAGAAGCAGCAGCCGAAGAAGGCACCATCTATCAACTTGGAAAAGATTACCAAAGGCATGCAGGAAATTGCACCATCAAAAAGGAAACAACAATCGGGGAATACTCAACCATCGAGATGAAGATGAAGCCACGGCCAGCCTAGCCACCGAGAAATGCAGAACATGTAGAACTGCGATCTAAACCCTCAACAAAAGGGCGTGTATTAAAAAAAATAAATCCTTTTGTGAAAAACCCTAAAAACCTACAATCTACCTGCAACAATTACCCTATAAAGACACGAATCTGTCGACCGTAGCCCCTAAGCCCCAACCATACACCCCATTCCAAATGCACCCTCACCCGAAGTTACCCCTGAGAGAAGTCGCAAGTGTAAAAGGGCGCAATCCATCCCGCGCAATACAAAGCATCCAGTTTCCTGGCAGCCTGCCCAGCTGGCGGCGTTGTCGGCCCCCAGTCTGTGTACAGGACCATGAGGATTTGCGTGGAGCGGGCTTCTAAGAGAAAACCCTTAGCACAGCAAGCATCAAACGGGTGCTGTTAACACGCAAAGTCTTCCGTTGCAACAGCTGGCTAAGCCAAGCCCAGCGGCCAACTTAAGGGGAAAGCTCCAACACCTCTCGCCAGACACATGTCTTGGGGCAACGGTAGCGCTCGTAATGTTGGCTGTGTTGTATGCATAGGTTCTGAGCATCATTTTGCATTTGTGCAGGGATGCAGGCTCTGGCTACGGATCACCATTGGCCTAAACATCAGCACGAATTAGAGCAGGGGCTTGCTCAAAAATAAACCTGAATCCATCATAAGCCCAAGCACAGAAGTACCAAAAGAGAACACAACCAGGCCATTGCAAACAAGACTGTCAGCGGAGTGGTGCTCGCAAGCCAGGACCCAGCCAGCCGCTTGCGCTGCGCCAGCGTGGCCTGGCACCCGGAGGCGCTGGGGAGAAACATCACCAAGAGCGACAGAGAGAGAGAGAGAGAGAGAGCCAGAGAGCTTTCAATACTGGGTTTGCCAAATCTGTTGCCAACTAGTCCCCACCTGGCCAATTAGTTTCACAAAGTCCTCCAACACCAAAACTCACTTAGCCCAACTGTTGTGCACGCATGTAAGCTCTAACCTTGAAGGAACATTGATGGAGGCAACCAGTGATGAACCAATCGCAAGAAACTCCGCAATCACAGCCATTAGTATGTGGTCCCCGTATGGTGTAGTGACCTTTGCAGCTAACAAGGCCCATGCCATTGTGGAGTAGAGGGGTGTAGTTCCAAGAGGCCCAACACGGGCTGGGCAGGAGCCCGGGAAGACTTTCTTGGTCATCCCATAGCCCGAAAGAAAGAAAGTCTTCTTAGGGCTCTACTTACCTCTACAGGTACGTTGGGGTACTCCCCAAGCCCACGCAAGCATGAGTCCACGAATCCAGTCGGCTACCTAGGAGGCCCCACATACCAGCAGTGCTGTTGATGCCGAGTTACACCCGGACCCCCTCCAACCCCAACTAGATCCAACTAGCATAACCTTGCTTGGCAACGTCAGTACCACTCTCTGTGCTGCTCAACTAGGCTGTGAAACTGCGCACGTGTATCCCCGACACGGAGTTAAGATTAAGAACGATGACAGGTCCATGTACCCAGAAGAGCTTTGAGGATCATTTTGTTGACCCCATTCATTGATGTGTGACACATCATGATTCCATCCCTCGCAGACTGTTTGCGCACAAGGTGCCGACGCAATTGCTGCTGTGCTATGACGACGATCGCCAGCCCCTCCCTGGAGCAAAAAGCGCGGAAGGTCTACAGCACAAAGATTTGTCTCGTCGCGAGGCCATCAATCCAGATGTGGGACCTCCGCAATTGCCAGTACCCTTTTAAGGCCGCGTGGAGGGTGGAAGGTGGCAGGCAAAGAAGCTTTGAAACACTGTGGAATCAAGTCTTTTCATATTGCCAGGTCATGCTATCGAACTAAGTGGATCGGTTCGACCGACAGCTTCAGAAACGAAGCCTGCAAACGTGAACCTATTTGCAGATCTTGAAGCCGCATGTCAGGCAACATTTTTCTGCAACCTTGATTGACCTTCTGGGCTCAAATTAGCCTCAAACTGAAGAAAAAGCATCACTTGCACGGCATGCTTGCTGCTCGAGAAAGCCAGTTGTCTAATGAAACCTGTGGCAAGACTTGAGCTTCAGAAGCTCTAAACGTCTGCTAGAAGCAAGCCCGCACAGGAGGTCCAAAGCGCAAACTTGCGCCCCCCTGCTGCTTCGTGAAATGCGGTTTGCCTTGTTAAGCCATAACGCTTTGCCCAGTACCGAACAGATTCAGTGTTAAAAGAGTTTTCCGATGCTCAACGCTTCCATCAAAGCCCGCACAAACACCATCGCCCTGCCCTGTCGCTGGGCAGGCCTCTACTCCTTAAAAAGACGAGGCTTCTTCTTTTTGAGCTTGGCTTTGGTCCAAGAGGCTGACTGGTGGCCACTGGAGCAAGGCAGACATCTCATCGCCAGCTGTACCTCATTTGCACGCAAACGTAAGACCACATGGGGAAGACAACCAGCAGTCACAAATGCATCTCAAGATGGGTCGAGGCAAGGTTTCGGAATGTTCTTTACTGGCGTTTGATTGTTTCGTGACGTTGTGCTAGGCCACCTTTCTGAAAGAGCCTTGCATGCAACCGTTCGCAGGAGACAGCACCGCACACCAAAGGAGTGCTCGGCGTGGCCTGGAACCAGTGCCTGAGCTCAGGTTTCTTGAAAATGGAAGATTGCTGAAGTAGCTGTTGAAGCGTGTCCGAATTCGGCAGATTTGCCCCAAGCTGGATCTAGAAGATAGGGTAATGGCAGAGGCCTTGTGACCAAGCCCAAGCAAGATGCTTCGGCTGATCAGGATGGATCCGAATTTGATCCTTTCCTGTGGCAAGGCAGGGCGGGTTCGAGGTTGCAGCGTTACGTGCGAAAGGGAATTCCAAAAACGGCCATCTATGACAGGAAGGCATGCATGGCAGGCATGAGAAGACTACTTCTGAATACTTCACTATCCCTAGCTCTCTCCTCAGTTTTGATTGGCAGCGCCCCACACGGCAGGACAACCGCGTGATTTGCACCAGCATTGCCTCTGGGAGCCGATGGGCTCAGTGCGAAGATGTGGAGATATGCGGAGTCCTTCAAAGTCACCGCTTGGCTTTGCTTTCCCCTTCAAAGTTCCTTCTGGGCTTCCGTCCCATGGCGCAAGGTCCGGAGACCTGGTGTGACCTCTCAGCCCAGCAGAACAGCTTCGAGGCGTCAACAGCAAGCATTGTGCAAAGGGATTCTAACATGGAGTTTTTAGCCACAAACCACTGAAGACCCCTGCTTGACTCAAACGACCTATTGGGCACCCAATGCAACTTGGCAATTCGGTGTTGCTAACATCACCCTGCCCACGAGAGTGCAAGGATGCAAGAGTTGTCGATGAACTGCTGAGGAGAAGTAGATATTCACAGCCCGTCTGGTTCAAGTTTGAAAGGGACTCTTCTGGCCCCAGCTTCTGCGATACAAGCTTCAAAGACTGGTCCTAGGAAACTTGCCATCTCATTGGGAAAGCCTTGAACGATGCAAGAAGACACGTATGCGAGATCTGCCGGCCAACAAGGTGCAGTGGGCCCCTCACAAGCCCTCATTGTTTACTGCCGCCTCGTACAGCGGCACAGACTCCAGCTCAGCTTTACTCGAAGCACTGGCTGTGGGAGACTCGCCAAAGCACCCCTGAGTGAGGTTAACGTGCACTCGGTACAACAGCAGCAAAGTGCCGGAGTGCGCTACTGCCCGCGCTGGTACAGGCTCGGAACAGCGGAATGAATTACAGAGAGGGATCGGATAAGTAACTTCTTGTGCAGAGGAAGTCTTGTGGAGCTTCGTTTGGCTTTGGTGGCAAGCTTCTCTCCTTCGGCGCAAAGGCAAGTGAGTCCTGCCGTCCCCCCTCCGTTTCCCCTTCCCCTTGCCTCCATCAAGGCCGAAGTGAGCCCGCTACCGCCTCAGAAGGTGCAGGCTTGCCGAAACAAGTCATGCTTGTCTACACGAGGCCTGCATCCTTTTGCCACTCCTTGGTGGTGCCTAGTGAGCCAGAGATTGCCCCGCGCTGAAAATCGGCCAACACGTCCACATGATTCAGCACATAATGCAGCACTTATCCACATCTGCCGTCTGTGCTGTTACATACGTCTCTCTTTGTGTGCCTACTCTCCCGTTGTCTCCCCGTACCCTCTTCCCTCGTGTGCACGAGCTCAAAGGTGCCGACAGCAGACGTCTTTGAGCATTGGATCGCTGAGCGCCGGCTCCGCGAGTACTGCCTGGACAAGGTTGCGACAAAGAATGGGAGCACACGAGTTTGGAAAGGAGTCGAGAAACATGGAGAAACACATGCTACAACCTGCATCTTTGTTTTAGGAGGCTCTCAGTTGTGGCCAGGGTGTCTGTCTAGTTTGATATTCTTTGAGCGCTCCTTTGCCAGACGCGAAGCTGCGGCGGCGTGGCTTCTCAAGAGGGCCTTATGTGGGAGCTAATGGCCACACTGGCAGAGGTGCGAACACATTCATGGTGCACGTTAATCAAGTCGCATCGCCAGATTCCTCTCTTGAACGGCCTGGTGCTCTCCCTGTCTCTGTTGTATTATTGATTGTAGTGCTTTTAACATGACAGGAGGAGGGGCGCACCCGTGTGCCGACACTTCTGGGATTCGACCAGGCCTTCTTTTTGATTCCGATTCAGAAATTAGCACATTACGGGCCCCAGATTTTGGAAGCCGTGTTCGCTGCGCAAGACGGTTTGCTGCCCATGAGGACCGGATTCTGCAGGAGGCAGAGCGTTTCCTGGGCACCAAGCCAGGCATGCTGATGGGCCAGCAGGAGGCAGATGAGTACTTCGCCACGCTTTGAACTGATCACCACCCCGGTCAAGGAGCCAGTGGCGGCTGCACCGCCCACACCGTCGCCGGGCGCTGGGACGTGGTATCTCTGTTCGGATTGGTTTTTACGTGGGAAGAGTTCTGAAGACAGGTTGGGCCCTGAGCTGGACCTTACACAGGCTTGCTGTGGCTTTGCCTTCGCTCTTCCGCTCCTTTTCTCTTTCTCTCGTCGTGGCTTGTGGCTGTCCATCTGTGAATGTGATATTATGTCTGTTCGCATCTGGAGTGGGCACCTTCACAGGCGGAGAACTTTTTCGACGAACTGTCGGCTGCGGACCCAGTGTTGCCCAAAATCTCTGCTTGTGCTTGTTGCCTTGCCAATCACGTTTGGTAGGAACAAGCAGCGACTACCTACATCCTTGCAGTCTCGTCCTCTCTATTCACATGCACTCTGCACCCGACCATCTCAGGCCTCCACGGAGCAGAAAAAGCGGGATGAGATGGAGCGGGAGGAGCAAAAGAAGAAAGAGGAGGCAGATGGCCTGACATTGCCTGACAAGCAATCAGCGTGGGCAATATGGGCATGTGGCAGGCCCTGGCCCTGAGCTCAGACGACATCAGACAACGAAGTGTTCAGACAGCTCCTACGGGACATGTCGCAACAACACCAGTGAAAGCAGATGGTGTTGGGGCCAGCCGCTTCGAAACTGAAGTTTGTAGCTACACTGTATGATGCCGTATGCGTTTCAGCTCAGGGTCTGTCAGCCAAAGTCCCAAAGACTACGGACTGGTCGGGGCCTCGTGCACAAGAAACAGTGGGTCTTCAGGCTGTAGTGAGGCCTATGTGGCCTACGCCTCACCATATCTTATCACTACCTGTAGAATTGTAGCATAGCAAATAGGGATGGCTGAGGTCCTCAGGCCCGGAAGCCTTGATCAAGCAGTCACTCCTGGCCGCGCCCCCAGCGCTGGCCATACTCAAACTATGAGCAGGACGCAGATTACTTGCTGAAAGAATGAGAAATCACGCAAGTGATTGTGAGAATGAACGCTGAGCAGCTGAGCAGGCAGGCCATGCAATGAGTGGCCGGATGAATAGGGATTCCAGCCAGAATGAACGGATGCAGATAGTCATGGCAGGGTGAGGTAATAACAAGGAGAGATAGAGCCCTTACAACAAGTGCTGGGGTCTGCCCAGAGTGAACATGCGAGAAACGCCGCTATAGAGTTCTGAAGAGCAGTGGTGATGCTCATGCACTTCGTGGTTGATAGAAAGCAGGTGCAGTTAGACCTGCCTCAGGTTGCAAATGCTTCTTAGATGTCTACAGTAAAATACCGAACCTGGAAACAAACAGTTCAGCGTGCTTCTCCTGGGGCGAACAGGTTGGGAACCTCACAGCAGCTGTTGAGCTTTGCTTCAAGAGTGGCAAGATGGCCGAGGCCGCCACTGTGACTCACAGATCCTACTTGCAGACATCCACCTCTTCAGTTTCTCCCTCCACAACTGCAAAACCTAAGGCCTTGCTCCTTGCCTCTGGTGGTGGAATCACGCTGTGGACCCGTGCTCGAGATGAGTACCTGCGACTTCAGGACGCTCAGTCAGTGAGATCATGGGCATGGGGTACAGTACAGATATTTGTCGTGTGTAGCTGCGTGCGCAGTGGGTGCATGACCAGCACTGAGAATCACCATTTCCTCTTAATGTTCAAGCTTGTGGCGAAAACTTCGCCTGATGGAAGCAGATCGAGACCTCTTTGGACAATTTCCAGATATTCCTCAGGCTCACTTTCCTACCAAGACACAAATAATATCGGCTTCAACTAGGCAATTGAAGCCACCTGTGACGGGTTTATGGGCGGCTCACGCCTGCTACCATCCAGAATCTAGCGCAGACATCGTTTTCTTTTTGTGCATGATAGAGCTTGAGCGCGGCCGCGCATTGTATATGCGTTCAAAAGGTAGGTCAATCGCGGTTCGCGAAGCCAGAACAGTTACCCCTTGTTAGTTGAATGTCTCCACCCTGGCACAACAGGGAGACTCCTTTCTGACCACCGTCGGCAACATCATGACCAATGACTTCAGCAAGCTTGCCCCTGCACAGCACAATCAAATTTGGCACGAGACATCCAAGCTAGTAGTTATGTCAGGTGGCTAACTCCAACTTAGCGCACTGGATGGAGACTTTGGCCATTGTGGCGACTTACTCTGGCCGCGAGTACCAGGCGCAGAGCAGGAATGAACTCTGGAGGGTGGTTGAACATACGCTAAGGCTCGATCCATTTGGTTTCAGCTTTAACAACAAACTAGGGCAACCGAAGAGCCTGCTATTGCAAGTTGCTTTAGCTAAAGTGCAGCGGGTCGGGTCGGAGAGCTTGTTGCGGATTTCTCCATCCCGGCACACTGCTGAGCTACTACGCGTCTCCTTGTTTTCCGACAAGGTGACAGGCAGCTGCATCTGTCAGAATGAAGCCTAACAGACGCAACCAGCAAGTCGTGAATGCAGCGTAACCCATAGCTTGTCACGATTGTGTTGCAGCTTCACGTCACTGACTTGAAAAGCTCTTGGGCGCTTCTTTTTTGAGATGTCGTTCAGCAACGGCAACACCATTCATGTCTCATGCATTTGAACATCGGTTGTGTTGCGTTAGTGAAAGCTCAGCAACCAGTGCACAGCATTCAGGAGTGATTTCGCAGCAAGTACGTCAGCACGACCTCTCCTCATGATACCACAAGCAAGCTGGGCGCTTTCATTGGCGCTGTACAGCATAAAGATCCTTGCGCCCCCTACAAATCATTGTGAAATATGACTAGGTGCTATACAAGTTTACATTCCATGAATTCCAAACGCTCAATCCCTGAAAAGGGAGGGTCATGAACATCCTCTCGCTAACATGGCCCTGGGCAGTGCACCATCAGGTGAGTGGTTTGGTGATAGGGCAGAGAAATAACTTCCTCAGCCGCAGAACCAATCCTTGGTGAAATTAGATGATGATGATGATGATGATGATGATGCACGCGTTCTTCATGTAATATGATCCATTCCTCAGGTCAGGTGCAACATGAGGTCAATATGCTTGACTCACAGAAATGGGAAAGCATTGCTGTCTGACCCTACATAGCTCCATGACGTCTACATCTTCCTCGCCGCACGAAAAGGAGCTCAAATGGAACAAGTGTCACTACTGGTACCACATTAAATAGTCACTAAATGCAAGGCAAGGTCGGCGTATTTGATGAATGGATAGCAGTCAACCACTCGTAGTTGAGGATCTTTTTGTTCCGTAAACGCGGCGTGAGGACACCATGGTTCTTTTTTTTCTTCGCCCGACAGGCTTGGTGTATCTGGCTGAAGGCTTGTCGGACAAATGGGCAAGTTGCTAGGGTTCAAGTCTTCCGGGCATTGACTGAGGCTTTAGCTGTAGCGGAGATTTCGGTGAGGGCTTCTGACGCAACTGCGGGAATATCTCAATGATTGGGCTGTACAAAGTCGGGACATCAGACGTCAGAAGCCTTTGCTGGATATGCTGGGCCTGGGCTTGTTTACCTGCAATACCTGTCAATACCTGATCTACAACTCCATCCAAGTCAATGTGATGTCTGCTAACAACCGACAACAGCTGGGCAAGGCACCACTTTCAGCATTGGAGCCTGTTGGCACAATAATACTTACATGACTGAGCAATCTCAACAACCAAAAGTCCATTGTACATTGTCCCCGGGCTGTTAAACCCTCGATTCCTACTCCTACGAGTAGCTTCCAATTTCTGGTTGAATGTTCATGACGCGCGTATCTATCACAGCGAATGTCGTTTGGTGCTTGGGTAGGGCATCATGGGCATCGTTACGGTCGATCTGGCATCTAGAACTGAAAAAGAGCTGAAACATGCTGAAATTAAGTGTGCAGCTGGAGCCTAAACAAAGGTCTGACCATGTCTGACCTTTGCCCGCGTTGACATACTGATCCATGCTTGGCTGACTACGGAACGGAATTTATCTCTCCCATTCGGCAGGAAGAAGTTGTTCCATATAGGTTGTGGGCTACATAGGAGCCAACCGTCGTTGGACCATGGCTCCAAGCCATGCGTTCAATAGGCAGCCACAGTCAGTTGTGAGCACACGTGCCACTTACGAGACCCAACCTCTGGTGAGCAAGATACGAGAGAACAAGACATGAAAAAGCAAGCAAGCAAGCAATTTAGCAATGCGGCCTGCTTTCTGTTGAGCGTCTGAAGAGCAGTGCCATCATCGCGGCATTTTAATGATACAACACATACAACACAACATCTAAGGACTCTGCTATGCCATGAAAAAAACATGTTTGGGCTTGTTTGCAGAACACTTGAGAGCCTATCTGCCGTCTCAGCTATACAGCGCATCATAGAAGAATCCGGCAATTACAGCAGCATAATAACACCTCCTTCTCATGGTGTGACATGATCATGTTGGCGAAGGCGTGCTCATCCAGTGACAAACACACGGGGCAAGCTGCGCTTACATGCATTGCAGGTTGATTGAATGCAATTGGTGATTGATCAGGATGGCATGTGGCACAGCATTCAAAACTTGGGCAGCAAGACACACATCTCACATGGGATATTCCACTAGTGGCTAGTGGGCTTTTCCACTAGTGGCTAGTGGGATATCCCACACGTGGCTAGTGGGATTTCACACCAGTGGCTAGTGGGATTTGCCACTAGTGGCTAGTGGGATCTCCCACTAGTGGCTAGCGGGATTTTCCATAGTGGGATTTCGCACTAGCGGCTCGTGGGCCAACATTCTGTAGTGTGCAATGAGATGACAGGCCACGGAGTGCTGGATTGAGCAAGCTTTGAAGTGGATCCATTGGATTCGCTGCGCATCTTCATCCATATAACATGGCATCGCCATGTCTGGGTTGCTCACGGTACAGATGAGAATTCTGCATGGCACGGTTACAGATTGCGAAAAAGTCCCGGCAGTCGAAGACCCAAACAAAGCACTAATGCTGGCATGCTGTTAGATACGCTGGCAGTCTGCATGCAAAAGCTGATTTGCGTTTGCTGGACGCCGCAGTTAAAGTCATCTTTGGGGTACGAGTGCGCGAAAGAGTCTATATATGTCTATATGAGCAATGGTCAATACTC
>CAJNIZ010029003.1:0-15163 GCA_905231905.1 Symbiodinium pilosum | reverse complement strand
CCTCCCAACCCCGATAGGAAGAGTGACTGGTGCCAGTAGTTTCCTAAATGGGGGGAACGTAGTCTTAGATAGGGGGGGGGGAGCCTGCTTGGTGGCAAGGTCCTTTCCGGCTACGACAGGGATTTGTGCCATTCGAAAGCAAAAAAAGCGTGTGAGCGAGTTTTGTTGTGGGAATTGGAAGTTCGCTAGGAAACAGGGCTAGTGTACGCATTCGTGATGACGGACACATTACGGCAGTGTATGCTAGCCCAAAAGGTTTTATGTGGGCGCCGTTGGTGCGAACGCTTGTTCATCAGGAACGGCAGTGGTTTTATGCCTTATGTTTTCCGCGTGATTTTCATGAACATGGGGGAGTTGAGGAGTTTTCATACATGTGACATGACATGAANNGGGGGCAATTTTGAAGTGCCCACCCTCCCAACCCCGTGCCATTCGAAAGCAAAAAGAGTGTCTGAGCGAGTTTTGTTGTGGGAACTGGAAGTTTGTTAGGAAACAGGTCTAGTGTTCCAAATGGTCTCGTTTTAGGGATCGGCAACTTTAAAGAACATCTCGTTTCCAAGGTAAGGCACGCATGCACTCTTTGGCGAGGGAAGCGCGAGCAGCTACGCGGAACGCTCCCGCTCGGCAAAGCGCAATTGCCAAAGCATGGTTCTGTGTCCCCTGAAAGGCCCGGGCAAGGCCCAAGACAAAGGCAAGGGTTCGCGCTACGAAGGCTCTGAAACGACACGCCGCTCTCGCGGGCAAGCCACGGACTCTTAATCTTACTATGATGATTGCCAGTCAAGCTGCGCACCATTATCCCGCCGCTACTGTGGCTGGTACAGTGGCCACGACCGTGAGGGAAAGCAACGTATTTTGCACAAAAGTCCCGATTTCGCGAAAGCGTGCATGTCGGTCCCTTTGTACTGGTCTGCAACTCCGTTGTGTGTTGCTCTAGCCGTTTCAATCAAAAGGTAGCATCCCTCATGGCTTAGCGGATCATTGCGTGTTGTTATTGCAACCCTGCAGCACAAACCTAGGAACTACACATAACGCTCCCATCCATGCGTCTGTACCTTGTGCCTACTGCAGAGTTTCGATTGAAAAACTGGCCAAAAAACCCAAAGAGCGGATGACAAGTGCCACTACTTATTCGGATAGAGCCCCAGCAATGACTACCAGTGACAGTGCTGGCAAGTTTCGGCGACATGCAGAAGAAAATCTAGCAAGTCTTGTCGCGTTTGCTCCTTTTGCGCGACACGGCTGTGCTTGCAGGCCGCAGAGAATGCGTCCTCCAACAGCGCTGCGTTGACCAACAACGACGCAGTGGAGGCTCAATCTGAAGGCAGGCAGGGTTTAGTGAGACTTGCAAAGGCTTTTGACAGTTGCCCTTCCCAAAAAATGAAAATTGCAACGCCGCTGCAACACTTCGTTACCTTGCCTAAGAGGCAAGCCGCTCCCAAGATCTCTGGATGAAAGCTTGGGTTCTTGAGGGTTCTTGGCTGTCTGTCAACGTGGGCGACCCACTTGCCTAGCATGAATTGCAGATTGCGATCATGGTTCGTTTCGCCGCTTATCTGTTTTATTTTGTTTTTGTTCGTGTATGAACAAGAAAGCCTGGCAGGAGCGAGAATGGAACAGAATGGTTGGCTTTGCCAAATGCCAGCATGTGGAAATGCCTTCCCTCGTGGTTGCTTTGCTAATTCGCGGTTATGGGACTTGGGAGGACTGAGGTGTTAAGTATTTTTTGACAGCCCGGCCAAAGAACCATGCCTGAGGGATCAGGCCGCAAGTTTTCTTGGGAGGGTTTCTCTAGCAACCATACCATCCTTAATCGGCAGACGTTCACAAAAATTACGCCCTGAAGGCTCGCTTTGTAGTGGGTCCTACAGATGGCATGGCAAAACACAAATTTCTGTGCGTACGTGGTCCTGCAGGTGCGCGTAATGAATTAAACGTAAGATGATAAGGAGTCTCAGAATGTAGACCCAGCGGAGGAAAAAGATAGAGGGAATATAGATGGGATATACTCTTTCGTGTCAAGGGCTAGAAGTAGTAAATCTCGTATGGTTTCCCGCTAAGCTCGCCACCGGCCGTGGTCTCGCGCAGCCGGAGAATGCCGACATTTCGTTCAGAAAGTCACAAAGTGTTACTTTTCGCAAAAAATGTCACTTCGCAAAAACAAATAACTTTTCGATTTTTCGTGAAAAAGTCAAAAAGTTGCACGTTTTGACTTTTCGGTCAAGTTTGCAAAAAGTTGTTTTTCGACTCTGCGGGCACTCTTCGTAACAAATTTTACTCTTCGCAAAAAGTTGCACTTTTCTACTTTGTCGGACTTTTTTCACAAAAAGTTTCATTCTCCGCAACAAGCTTTACTTGTCGCAATCTTGTCGCAAAATCTTGCACTTTTCAACTTTTCGGGCAATTTTGCAATTTCGACTTTGCGATCAGAAAAGATTGCACTTGTCGACGTTTCGCGCAATTTTCGCAAAGAAACACAAATTGTGTTTCGCAAAAAAATGACTTTTCGACTTGTTTGGCATTTTTCGCAAAAAGTTACACGTTTCCACTTTTCGGTCAATTTTGGAAAAAGCAAGTTCACTTTTTGACTTTTGCGCTCACTTTTCGCAAAACGTTTTACTTTTCGCAAAATGTTCAACTTTTCGATTTTCGGTCAATTTTGCAAGAAGTTACCCTTTTCGACTTTTCGGTCACGTATTTCAAAGAAATCGCAAAAAGTTGCATTTCTTGACTTTTCGGACAACTTTCGAGAAAAAACAACTTTTTGCAAAAAGTTGAAACTTTCGAGTTTGGGCAGTTTTCGCAAAAAGTTCATGTTGCGCACAAAAGTACGCCTTACGGTCAGAGTCATTTACTTCTACGTGTGTTTTCACTTCTGCTGCAAGTACTACTCAAGTTTAATTTCGTGACTGCTACTAATACTCCTCCTCCTCCTATTACTACTACCCTTTTTACTATTACTATTACTATTACTATTACTATTATTATTACTACTACTACTACTCAGCAGGACACAGTTAAACACTTTAGGGTGCAACGCGTGACGGACGTGACTACTTTTACTTCTTCTACCATTGTGACTACTACTACTACTACTACTCCTTTTACTACTACTACTACTACTACTACTACTCAGTAGGACGCAGTTAAACACTTTGGGGCGCAATGCGGGTATCATTTACAGACTTCAATTCGCCCAGGGTTAAGAAGAAGAGCTTCTCAGTTTTAATCGTAGATGCTTTTGCAATCTGCGTTGGGTGTCGGTGCTTGGGCCCCGACTTTGTGGGATTTTTTGGCTTTTTGTGGTTTTTTTCGGGTACTTCTCGACTTTTCATGTGTTTTTGGTGTTTTTTTGTTACTTTTCGTGACTTTTCGGCATTTTTCGACTTTTCGACTTTTCGGATTTGTCGGTACTTTTCGCTTTTCGTGTTTTTTGGTGCTTTTCGGGATTTGTCCACTTTTCGGTGTTTTGTGTATTTTTCGGGATTGTTCGACGTTTCGAGTTTTTCGGTCCTTTTCAACTCTTCGGAGTTTTTGACACTTTTCGGGATGTTTCGACCTTTCGGGGTTTTCGGTACTTTTCGACTCTTCGGGCTTTTGGGCACTTTTCGTTCGCATTTTTCGGCTTTTTGACTTTCGCGCCAAATTTGCGTTTAAGACCTTTTCGGCTGTTTGTCTCTTGGGGCAATTTTTGCATCTCTCCGCCTAAATCCGTCCACAGCCCTTCGGAACCACAGCCCGCTCCCTAGCCACCCAGGTCCGGAGCCGTTGGAATTCCCAGCGATGGGGCGGCGGAGGTGGCAAACAACCAAAAGGCTCCGCCACCTCCAAAGTTTCATATCAAACTCTCAAACGAGCCCCCCTTGAACCCTGAAACTAGTGAAACACAGACATCTTATCTATCGGAATTGTCAGGCATGTTTGTTCGGAGTCTTCGCTGGCAGTCCTCCTCCTTGGGAGTTTCTAGCTGGGTGCGATCCTCATAACAAGGAATCCTGATATGAACACTAGATACGTGGTGAAAGTGCTGGCCATGATCTTCAAGTCATTCCAAGTCTTATCCTTGGTCAAAGTCCTTGATAAGAACTCCTACTGAGGATTCCCAACAAATACCCTAATCATCCCTAAGCGGAATCCCTAAAGGATCCCTGACCATAATTCCTAACCAGAATCTTGGGAAAGGAAGCCTCCTAAGTTCTTAGCGCACCAGCCTCTGATGGAGAGAACCACGCTTCTGCAATGCGAAATTTCCAAGGTTATGTCCTTGTGCATGTTTCCGTTTGAGCAAATGGGGGCCGCAGGTTGGACTTCCTTGAGGGGACCTGGTGGTAATAGTATTGATATGGGTGCTATACCATAGTACGAATAGCAATACTATCAACTGTCGCTATCAAAAATACTATCAACATTAATACTGGTATGCCTCATGAATATTAGCAGTGAGCTTGGGATTTACATAACTGGGGAGACAGCATGAGCTCAAGAGACTTAGCAACTTCAGTTTCTTCAGCTTCTGTTTAGGATTGTTTAGGTTAGAGAACCGAGATGACATGTTTCAGCTCAACGGTTTCTATAAATGGTACCTAGGCTACCAACACATTTTCATTTCTGTCAGTACAGACGTTGCCTAATTGCATGAAGGATGGCCTCAATTTTCAGTGGACTACGTCCAACACAAATTGTTGAGGTCTCGGCATTCTCGGCAAAGTACGCCATTGACATTAACTGGAGCTAAGCGATTTCGAGTTTTTGAGTTGAAAGATCTAAGCCTTAAAGTGTTAAGCTAAAAGGCGGGTACAAGGCTACCAAAAGTTTTTGACAGTAAAGAAGGTGCCTAAACAATTGCACGGAAAAAAAGGTTTGTATTTTCAATGATTAAGTCTCTCTGCGGTTTTGAGCTCTTGAGTTCAGAGATCCAAGCCTTGAGATTTCAAAGCAAAGGCTGATATCAAAAGCCTAGGTTACCAAACATTTCTTGACATTGATGTTGCACTCCCTTTAGTGTTTACACCCCCCCCAAGCAATGGGGCCCCCAGAAAAATGAATCATAAGGCGTCCTCAATAAGGCTCCCACGGTATTGAAGGCCCTAGGGAGGCCCTGCGGATCACTTTCACAAAACGACGGGCGTGCGCCTTCTGCATGTTTTGTGATTTTTAACAATAAAACCAGCACATAATTTGAAAAAACAAAAACTCCGGGACTCCTGGACATCGCGGCATTTTTCGGAATGTCCCGACACATTTTTCGTGTTTATCTGTTGTTCGGGTCCAAAGTTCTGGACCTTGGAAGCCAGCAGCATGTTTTGTAAGCCTTTGCTTTGTCGATGATGTCAGCTTCAGCGTTTTTCTTGAATTTCTATGGGATCAAAAGAAATACACGTGCACGGAACTGGAGCCTTAACTTCTCCCAAGTCCATTACATTTCTCTTGTATCTTTGTTGTGGAAAGGAGAGAATTTTATTCCGCTCGTAGGAGAAAAAAGGTTTGGTTACCCCTGGCCTAAACATAACTGTTTTGGGCTCTATAGCATTATTGTACTCTTATTGTATGAAAGAATTGAATATATTCCTAGGAAATTCCATGTGCTAAAATGTGGGTGAAGGGTATGTAATTTTTGGTACGTGGCTTAGTGCGCCATCTCAATACTTCCAATATCTTCTTTTCCTCAATATGAAGTGTGTGGAGGAAGTCTCACATCCTTGACCAAATCCCTTACAGAATCAGTTACAAACTTGCAGGAAATTTCTCTGATTATGGTCTCCTCATATTCGGTTGCAAATCCCTCTTTCATGGGCGGGGAATAAACCCTTTCAAATTGTGCTTCGAAATTTGAAACAGACTTCTCAAAGCATCTAACATGCCAAGCCAATACTACATCTGTTGCAAGTTCTAAACGCAACATTCACAATCAGATGTGCTTGTCCGAAGCAACGTGCGCAGCCATGTTAGGCCTACTCCTTAGCATCACTCATGCTGTGATGTCAAAAGCATGTGCCCACAACAGTTCCGTCTCTAGTAGAAATACTTTAATAATCTGCAGATCTTTTCGTTTGAGAAGGGCGGGGGGGCGCTGCGCCCCCCCCCAACCCCCGCCCGTTTGTTAAGACCGTCCATGCTTGCCATTGTCATCATTTTGCATGATTTCAATACTTTCTTGCGAGGCCATCCAAGCTTGCTGTAACTAGTTATGCTGACATTTTGCTTGCAAATAGGGGGGGGGACTGCGCCCCCCCCAACCCCACCGCCTTTTTTTTTATGCCGCCATGCTTCATGTCATGTTTTTTTACCGTTATTTTCATAATTTTCAAAAGTTTTCATACTTTTCAGGATTGGTTAATCATTTTCATCATCCTGCATCATTCTTCATAGATTTCATGGCATTTCATCAGTTTTCATTATTCTGCATGATTTTACACCATGTATCATGAAGTTGTTTCATCATGTTTCATCACTCTTATTGATTCTTCATAATGGTTCAGGATGTTTCATCATGTTTCATGATTTTTATGATGTGGTTCATCATTTTCCTGAAGTTGTTTTATCTTCCTTTTACTTTTAGTGTTTTTTCATCATTTTCATGATTTTTCATTATTTGTTGTCATGCTTGATTCATGATTTTTCATCATTTTCATATGTTTCATTGTTTTTTTTTCCAAAATTTTCCACCCCTTTTGAAACTCCAAGAAGCACGGCTCGCGCTAGCCTGTGCTCCAAAAAAAAGAGCAACTCCAAGAGGGTCGAGGGTCTAAAAGCGACGACAGGTACGAGGATCGTGACCCTGACCCCCACAGTCCCTGTGACTGTTGACACTTGTGGAACCTCGACCCCTCCAATCCCTGTGACTGTTGAGACAAAGCGCAAAAACAAAACAAAAACAATAACATTGCTTACGCAGCCTTTAAAGTACACCAAAACAGTTCCCTGATCATGAAAAGCCCGAAAACTTTGTATTAAAGATGGTAGTCATGCAAAGGTGCTTGCAAAGGTTTGCAAAAATATCTTAAGCCTATCTAAGCCTGTTAAGCTCAGATTGAGAACATGGGCGATGATGGTGCATGAGATGATTCACGAGTTGTTCTTGACAGGCACCGTCCGGGAGCGCGCAGAGCAACTTTCAGAGGGCTCCGACGCCGTTTTAGTAAGCCAGGAAGCTGAATGGGAGAAGTCTGTGGATAAGCCTGAGCAAGTCGAGGACAAAGAGAGAAGCGCTTGGGCAACAGCGGTGCAGCAAGACACTGAAGAGAAAGCAGCACGCGCAAAGGAAGCAACGGATGAAAGCCCAGCGGCGGCAGAGGAGGCAATTGAATCAGAAACAGCACCAGTGCTGTTCTGGGAGCCAGGAGAGCACAGGGACTTCGAAGAGCAAGCAGTTGAAGGCAAGTGCCAAGAGAGAAATGCAGCATTGGTAGCAGCTCCTAATGCGAAGTTGATGATAAGAGGGACTGCCGCACCGTGCAAGGAGTCAGGACAAGTAGCGTCACTTGACCAAGCAGGGCTAGATGAGGATCCAAGACAAGGTGCGGAGGCGATGGTGTTGCCATGCAAAACTGGAGAGACTATCGAGCTCGACAGAGACGCAGCCAGAGCTTGGGAGCTGGGTGAGGAAGCAGAAATCGACCTGTTGACGCCAGGGAATTGGAAGCCGGTAGACTCCGGTGAGCTCGACGAGCTGACAGAACAAGATGAGGAACATGGCAGGCATGCAGATCCAGCAATCGGGGAGGAAGTGCCAGTTGAATCAGCAGCTGACCGTGCGGCTAAGATGTTCACGGGACCAGCTGCCGAGCTTGAGGAACAAGTACAGCATGAGCAAGGCGCCACCGGGAGAGATGCCGCTCTGGCAACCGAGGCAGCAGCGCTTGAGGCAGCGACGCCCATGGCAACGCTGCAGTTCGTCGCGCCTGGAGAGAGCAAGGAGGTGTCCATGCAAGAGAGAGTGCCAGGCGCAGCGCTGGAGGAGGCACCTGAGGAGGAGTGTCAAGGAATGCCATTCCCGAACATCCTGAACCCAGAAGAGGCCACACAGCACGGCAAAGACAGAGAGCAACATGGAGCAATGGAGGCAGCGCCCACTGAGCTAGAAAGCGCAGAGGTGGCAAGGCAAGCAGCCCAACCTGGGTCACTAGCGCCTAGGTCTGCATCTTCGGGTTCATTGCTGCAGGCACCAGCGAGGGGGCCGAAAGAGCTAAACAGTCACCAGGTTGAAGGTGGCGAGAATTTTGTCGGGCTTGCAGCAAGTTCCGGAAGCCTCGGAAGCTCCAGGATCTCCAGGAATCAGAAGATCGGAACCCCTGAAGCATTTAAACAAAGGTATCCCTGGGGTTTACTGTCATTGGCGGCTTTTACTTTGGTTTGGTAGTGTAATTACTTCACGCAGAAATGCTCTTGTGAGTTTTGGTCCGTTTCAGCCTGGCTTCTCACAACCCGCATTGTAATGACTGAGCTAAACTAAACTTTTACATTTATAAGTTCGATGGCAGTCGTGGACGGCAGATGCATGATATGCACATACGTCTTTACCCAAAGGGGTAACATGTTCAACATTCATGCTTCGGCGCTTGTAGCCTGTGTGACCGGCGTGCCAACAGACCCGCGCCCCTGGGCAAACTTGATCTGATATGGCCTGTGTGATCTCCATCGGCTGCCCTTGTAATTGTTTCCGGTGAGCCGTGCCAGAAGCCTCTGAAGTTCGAAGCAGAACAAGGAAGTGCCGCGGAGTTCCTTCACATCTTGCTGTTGGAATCGACCTTAGGCCTGGCCAAAAAGATGTGACATCAGACAGAGTGAGACGTAAGACGAATGGGCCTTGAGAGATCAAAGGCTAGCGACCACTGCTTGAAACTTCCACCATGCAACCCTGCAACGCCAGGTAGCCGGCACTGGTCCGAACTCCCCGATGGTCATGTTGCGGTGGTGCTTCTGCCATGCTTCTTGAATGAGCCAGCTCACCAAAGCCTGGCCCGCTAGTAGCCGAAGAGGACATTTGTGAAGAAAACGCGTGTGAAGAGCATGCTCGTGATTTTTGGCAAGGGTCCATCACGCCGCTCCTTATGGCATGTCAGGGACGACCATTACAAACACCCATCTCATCTTCAACGGCGCCTCGCAGGGGCACCCCACGGGTGCCAGCAGCTTGCCTGCCTGGAGAGTAAAGAACGATTCGGGTTGGAAAGAAAGCTAGCTGCCAAAGCTTTAGACTGTGACCGCCTTGCTGTGAGGTGGCATGGCAGCGCTGGATGGCTGCACGGGAGAAACGGAAGGCTGCAGTGCAGGAACAGCTGCAGGCAGATGATGCGCAGAATGACCTTGGCTCTTCTTGGCCGCGCACATCATGGCAGGTTCAGGCTTGCTGTCGGGCGGTCGCCTCACGCATAACGTAAAGTCACGAAGCCCTCCCGGCTCTCTCACTCTCGCTCTCTCTCTGTTTCCCCGTCTCTCTCTCTCTCTCTCTCTCTCCCTTATCTTTGTAGCTGTGCTTGTGTTGCAGTGTCTTTCTCTTACATGTTGGCTGCTGAACTTTCAAGCTGTTTGCTTGCCTACTATTCTAACCTACCTTTCTACAAGTTGTCACTGGGAGGAGCTGCCGCGACTGGATTCCCGCAGGCTCTGCCAGTATCATGTTGGACCCGCTTTTGTATGCGGGCCTTGAAATCAAGAAAACATGAATCTTGGTAGCAGCCTTGAAGCTAGTATTCAATTTTGGCACCCGAACATATATTGCGCAGGCTTCAAACAATACCAGAATCTGAATAATTCTGCCATTCTGCCAACGAAATGTAAGACCGAGTCCCTTGTGTAAAGAGGGTCCAACATTCTCACAGAGTGCGTCCAAGTCTGCCCCTGGCTGTTCTGCCTAGACTTGCAATCAGGACGCAACGAGCAGCCTACTGCAGCAGTCGATGGCTGAAAGCTCTATGCGGTCTTGAAGTCCGCTTGACATGAGGGATTGCAGCAAGGTCCCGGGTTGATTGCGCTTCCCAAACTCAAGCAGAGCACGGTGAATGCCGTGGCCTCAATCCTTGAGCCCTTTCCCTGACACCCGCCAACAGCGTGCATCACAGCATGAGCTCGGCCGAGGACATGCGGCCCTTGGAGAGGCCACGCAAGTCCAAAGCTGGCAAAGGCTCGTCACATTCCAGGCACCATGCAAAACCAGTCCAGCAGGGCACAAGTGAGAGCGACGTGCAAACGGTTGCAAAGCTCGGAGTTCGCAGTGTTCCAGGATGTGTCCAACCTGTCCCATGGGCAGGCTACGGAGCTGCCACGCTAGCCAATTCGACCCAAGCCAGTGTTGCCCCCGGCCCACTTTGAAATTCGTATAGCCCGTGCATTTGCAGCAGCTGGATAAAGATGGGGACAAGTAGTTCTTGCTAAGGTTAGACGAGAATTTCAGCATTGTGACTGCTTTGTAAAAATTGGCAGAGAATGGAAAGGGGCGCGGACGACTGACTGCTCTGCCAGAGCAGGCAAAAGAAAAAATCACTGCGGCCGGCTGACCGGAGTCTGACAGCCACACCCTATGAAACAATGAAGCAAAAACCGCATTTTGCTGACAGTTGCACAGCGCAGCAAGCGACAAAGAACTTTGTTTCTGCCCGACACCATCTCTCAGCAAGCACTCTCAGCAATTCAAAAAGCTGTGCTGCCATGCATTGCTGCGCTGACTACAGACAGGAGTGCGTCGTGTTGTGCTGCATGCCCGAGTCCGCAAACTCCAGGAATTGTGGTGAATCGTCCTGTGTTTTTGAGCGGAATGTACCTGTCTATTTGACCCCGCCATTCCGGATCCGGGTATTCCGTGCTTGGATCCAGCAGGGAGTGAACCCAGAATAAGAATAGTTGCTGTGCCCGAATCAAGGACTGGTTGCAGATAGATATGGATAAATGATTTCGGTGAACTCTTTCGTGAAACTCTACTTCGGGATAGCCCAATTATCCTTTTCGAAGTATTTGCAGTAAGCCCGCTAAGCTCTTCTTGGCCATCTTGTGAAACGCGTTACAAGTACAAGCAAGGTTTGCATCTGTGGGGGACTTCAGACCATGTGTCCCAGGGCTGAGTAGGCTCTAGACTCCAGTCGAGAGTGCTGGGGTGGTCCCCTTCTTTCGTGCATGTCAGTCCGCTGGCAAACCGAACCCTCATTCCTGGGTTTGTTTTGCCTGCACAAAGGCCTCTCCTGCCTGGGACCCGGTCGCCCTCCCTGTCGCCTCCCGCAACATAACGTCATGCTGAATGTTGCGCTTTGCTTTCAAGCACTGAGGGTGATGTAAGCACGCCCGGTTCAGGAACACGGGGTCTGAATTGTAAACTGGCTTGAAGGTTTGGAATGCAGTCGGGTTGGAATGCAGTCGCGCATGTCAATGACTTAGGAGTCCAAATTTCAGACCCCAAAAGAGTGAATTGCCTGCGCTGCGGCAGTACCCTCTTCAGCTGTTTTCATCACCAGGTGAACTTGTGAAGCTGTACACCATACCGGCATGAAAACTGCCGCGACGTAGCCTGCTAATGATGTTTCAGATTTTAGCAGGTAGACGCGGCAGAGCAAGAAGTCAAAAACATGATTTTTCAGGCCTTCGTAGGATGCTTGCTCCTTCTCATCCTTCCATCGCAGAGTTTAGGGACCATTTCAATCTAGAGCCTTCTTCGGGACTATTTCAAATTAGGGTCTTATTAGGGACTATTTCAAACAAGGGCCTTATTAGGGACTATTTCAAATTAGGGCAAGTTAGGGCTTGCCCTTTGTAAAAGTGCGTACTCTTGGGGGCAGATTTCAGATTTTGGAATTCTGGTGAACCCGTATTTAATATTAGGGGGGGTTAGTATTAAAGGACAGGTATTGTGTGAAGCTCATGCTCAAGCAGCGTTTCCGCTATGAGGATACAGCATTTCGTCTCATCGTCGCAGCTAAAACCTCAGAAAACGGCAAGGCTTGCTGTCTTGCTCAGATGATTTGGCCTGCCTTGACTGCCAGCACTAGGACCGAAGATCTTTGGCATCACTACTTTCAAGGCGAGCCTGAGGCGCCTTTGAAGGATCTCCCATCAAAATCTCAGGCTGGCGGGTAGCATGACTAGCCACTCCAGCAGATAAACGCAGGGCCTGAGCTGGGTCGAGGCCGAACGTGGGTCAGAAGGTCCGACGCCGACTAATGAACAGGCAGCAGAAAGTAACCAGGACTAGGCAATCCAGTTTCACCCATGGAACAGCCCGACAACCCGGGGCCTGGACCGCACTCTGAAGGCTTGGCCTTTGTCTGAGAAAGCTGGCGCTGCAATCATTAGCGAGCTTCAGGCATCAGAAAGAAATCGAGGATGACCGGTTCATTGGGAATGAAGCGCTGCCGACACCGGGGGGTGGCACAGGAAATCTCGGCATTGTGCTGTCAAAAGAGGGGAGTGGGCCGGCTGGGGCTCTTGCTGATCAGCTGCTTGCAGCCATGGCAAACAGATGAACATCTCTATTTCCTACGAACCCCACCCAAGCCTGAAACCTAAGCTAAACCCTAAACCAGCTTGGCATGAAATCCTCGTTCGTTGCCTCACCTGTCCCCTCCAGCCTCACTTTATTTTATCCTTGCGCTTGCCACAGGCAAGCAAGGTATTTTTCGGGGCTTTACAACGCCACGTGCTGAGGATAATATGTCACCTCGAATCGCGTAACGTAATAGGGGGTATTCTCCAAATGACGGAATCTTCTGAGATCTCCATGAATGCTGGTATAGAAAAGCTTCATACTCGTCGTTATCCGTCTCATTATCCCTGCATTCTAGCATGCATGATGAGCCTCAGCAAATATGCCCTCGTTCATTTGGTTTCATCCGACGCGGTCAGGCCTTAGGCTCAGACTCAGGCCGGGAGCTGTGTTACCAGCTGAGCCCAACCACTTCTCCCTTCAAACAGTTGCATCAGGAACTGCACTTCCCCCCAGCCCCCAAACAACCCAGCAAGAACTGAAACAGCACTTCTCCTCAGCCCGCAAACAACCCAGCAAGAACTTAAACAGTTCAAACCCCTGCTCACGAAAGTTCCAGGGAGATGTTTTTGTTGCCGGCATTTCGGGTTTAGCCCCTTGCTCAGCGCGTTGCAAGGAGAGATCGAAAACACAAGATTCGAAGCAACAGGAGCAGTATAGGGGCAATTCATTACAACAGCACCCGGGCGATTGGCGCAGCAATCCCAAGTCTTTGAAATAGTTTGGTCGTGTATTCAATCTCGTGGGGGAGCATTGGAATAGCATTGTTCTTGATTCAGCTGATAACAGCGATCTCTTTATAATAGCTATTCTATTCTAGAGCCGTCGTGGCTCCTGCAGCTCATTTCCGCTGCATGCGGCGTCTGTGAGGTCACGCAGCAGATTCAGAGCATGGTGGCAGCAACTGAGCACATGACACTGAGCATGTGCCATCCCAAAAACAAGTTCACGCCAATCTTGTCGGTCCTTCCTGCGCAATGCTGCATTTCCGGGCGAATGTGAGTCAAGACCGCGAGGACGGGAGACTTGGGTTCTTGTGAATCAGATGACGAACCTGGTTATCGAAGTCGTACTAGTGATAGTAAACAACGGTTGAAGGCACTCCTCCTCGCGTTTCAAGGCTAAACCCCGAGCAGTCTTGCATGATATGCTCGAACGTGTGCGATCTGGGAGGTGGCTAAATTTCGGAGATTTAGCCCGAGACACAAGGGGGGTCAGTTCTTATGCCGTATTTAACCTAGCGGGCTTTTCAGAAACATCCTAACGCAACACCCCCTCATATTTCATAAGCACCGAGAAGGCTCAAGCTATCTTGAGAGTATTCCTGTCACTATCCTTTAAAAAGGCATTCTTTGCTCTATGGTAGCATACCCTGCCATACCTTGTGTAGACACATGTTCCGCTGATGTCTCACAAATTCAGACCCCGCACCCACCCACACAATCCGACAGGGTCTGCACTGGCGGACCTTGCTTGGTGCAGGCCTGGGTGCCTACATTCTCGCAGCTGGCTCCCCACACCAGACGCCAGCTGGTGGTGTCGTTACAGGCCAGCTTCCCACTTTTGTCGTTTCGGGATACCAGGTTGAGCCGTGTTTGGGGTTCGAGTTCATAATGGGGAGTCGTTTCTGCGGGAGGGGCCTTGATCCCACACCACCCGAACCAAGGAAAGGGAAAGTTAGACAGAGAGGGTTTGGATATCGAGGCTGTCAAATGTGCATCATCAGGATGAGATCTGTGCAAGTGGCGCGCAGGCGCGCCTGGGGATTGTGGTGCGCCTACCTCAAGCTCCTCGAAGAAAAAAAGCCGGAACAATCAGCTTGCTACCATGCCAGCATGCAGCCACGTGCAAGCACCGTCATTATGTCTGCCCAAGGGTCACCATTTTCGATCGACACTTTTTGTCTTTGCAATCAACAGTCTCCAGTCTAAATAAAAGCCTCGCACACGCTCATGCAGAAGCATCACGTTCAGGACTATCTACGCCGGAGCTGCCAACAGTGGTAAAGCTTCATGTGCTTTAAGGTCGCTCACGACTAGCAAGCCGAGGCTGCGCACCATCACATCCTATTTATTCCGTGCTTGTTCAGCGTGCCAGGTGTGAGCAGCTGCGCAGCGCTGCGCATTGAAGCTCGACAAAGCCGATGCGTCTCAAAAATAGATGAGCATGTTCGTGCGATTACGAACAGCAGGCAGTTTGCTTTTCACAAAAGAGTGTGCTTCTTTTACAGACCGTGGTTCGAATGGTTCAATATTTCTTCAAGCTCTGGAGCTAGTCTGGTTAATCGGTCTCAGCTTGTCATGCAGCGCTTTGTCCTGTTACGAGCTAGCTACTACCCATATTCTGGTCGTGCAGATCTGATTCCTTACTTATAGTAGTCATATGACAAGTATATTGTTTAACGGCGTTTGAGGGCTTGTGGAGTTTTCGCTGAAGTAAGTAAATTGAAGTGCACAGCGCACGGAGGAGTTTGAGGGAATGCGCGTTTGGCATAGTTTTAATAACTGTGGAGTGTATAACACTGCCCATAGAAATACACCCCCAACACAAACTAAATTGCGACCCGACCCCAAAGCTCATTGCTTCGATGGTGCTCGCGTGGAGCTCGGCAGCTAGAGCATCATCCAGCACAGGCGGGAGTGTATTGCAATTGCGGAAGAAAAGGCTGGCGAGAAAAAGACAACAAAAGCTGGT
>CAJNIZ010029002.1:179972-191762 GCA_905231905.1 Symbiodinium pilosum | reverse complement strand
TCGGTTTAAGGTTTAGGTGTTAGGGTGTAGGGTTTAGGGTTGGGGTTTAGGGTTTAGGGTGTTAGGGTGTTAGGGTTTAGGGTTTGGGGTTGAGGGTTTGGGGTTTAGGGTTTTTGGGGTTTAGGGTGTAGCATATGGGACTTTCCCAAAATTAGTGGTACCTTTAAAGGGGCGTATAGGGGTTATATAGGGGTAAATAAGGATACGTAGTCATAGGGTTTAGGGTTAGGGGTTTCCCAAAAATAGTGTTACCTTTAAAGGGGTGTATAGGTGTTACACAGTGGTATATTCCTGAAGTTCGGGGCACCTTCTTGGGAGGTCAGCATGATAAGGGCTATAATATGAAATTGGGGTACCTTGTTTTCGGGGGTCTCACCATAATGAGGATTACCGTATAAAATCAGGAGTACCGTTTTGGGGGGTCACCATAATAAGGATTGTAGTAGATTGGGGTCTATATTGAGGTCCATCTGTGTAGGGGAACTAGCATTTAAAGGGGCCACAGGGAATCTTGGGCTGCTGTTAAACGAACTTAGGTTAAGTGATCTTCATGTGTATATACAGTAATTACTATGAAGACTAATTTTCTTAGCAGCAACCCTTAACCTTGAACCTTAAACCCTATCCGATAGATTCACCAGCGGCTTATCTCCGACACGGACCCACACCAAAACGACATGTGGAGCACAGTGCCTTCGCAAATAACGGCTTGCAGGGTAGGAAAGGACATCTGGTGGTGGACGGCAAGGCGGTCTCATGGTCAAAAACACGTGAAGCTTTCAGAAATCACCAGGAAAGGTCTCAGTGATAACAAAGAGAGTCGGGCGGGGAATCACAACGCATTCTTAACGCCAGGCGTCCACCACGAGCACGGCGGGAAGATCACAATGCCTTTGCACTGGAAGAGCTGCATACGGCAACTTTAAGCCCAAAAAATCAAAAGCCCCGAGGCCTGACCAAGCCATAAACGAGCTGCTTATGCTCCTGGATGACCACAACTCGTTGGAACGCGGGGATGTGCCCAACTCATGGAAGGAGGCCATTGTAGTGTCCATATATAACGGAAAGGCATCGGATGTAGATTCCGTCAATTATTGTCCAATCTCTCTCCTTAAGTCTATCTACAAACTATTTGCGGATATGCTGCAAGCTAGACTAGCGACACAGCATGACGGGCACCTTCGGGAAACTCAGTACGGCTTTAGAGCCAATAGGCGTACTGCCCACCCGCTTTTCATTCTCTGTAGGGCTATGTAATGGTCGGAGATGACGGCGCGCCACATGCATTTTTTTTTTGATTGGAAACACGCATTTGCTTCCATAGACCGCGACTCCGTGATGATAACGCTCCAACGTTTTGATGTTTCTCAGGAAGCCGTTACCATCATATCCTCCATCTACAAGCATCCTACATTTTTTACCACAGGGGTCAACAGAGAACTAGCCCAGGGAAGCGTAGGCTCCGGTATCCGTCAGGGTTACCCCTGTTGTAATGGTGCTCACGGTCATATTCGAAGAGGTAGATTGGGCCCTCCTAGGACGGGACGCCCCCATTAGTACATGGTCAATAGGAAGGCCGGTCTATGATATAGAATATGCAGACAATACCCTTTTGATGGGTCTGACCAGAACTCAAATACAGGCCTTTCTCTCCGCTTTGGAAGAACACCAAAACAGAGCTGATAGCAGACCCTCGACGGCCTCTTCCCAGAATCCTCTTCAAGGACGGCACGGCCGTTTCACCCACAATGCAAATTAGGTATCTGGGCTCTATGATTGCTTGGGTTAAGCCTTTCAATGTAATTTTTAAGCACAGGGCAGCGTTAGCTGAAACCGCCTATAAAAACTAAAGAATGGTATGGAACAGTTAGCTGCAATATAAAGAAAAATTGAAGATCTTCCAACCGGCATCTATTTCTACATTTTTTGGTCTAGAAGCCCTTATCCTGCAGGAGAAACACCTTAAGCGTATTGATGCGTACTATAACAGATTCCTTAGGTGCATCATTGGTATTAAGGCCTCGTACTACTCCAGAGTCACTACTGTTGGTGTATCTAGGAGAGCAGGTGCTCGACGCCCCACGGACACCCTGCATAAACTTCAGCTCAAAATGCTCGAACATGTTTATACAGCCCCTCTAAGTGATCCCCATACACCATGTCGTCTTTAGTTCAGCACTTAAGGACAGAGTTCAAGTCACAGGCAGAAGGCGAGATGGCAAGATTCCCTAGTGGCTTGAGATCACAACGCAGAGACATTTCCCCACAGAATGGCAAGCTAAACCCGGTAGAGGCGGAAATTGGTCGATTCTTGAGAAGACTCAGAGTGGCTCCAACGCGCGCGCAGCAAGAGCGCGCCCGGCACTTGCAAAACCCTAAACCCTAAATAATGTAGTAGCTTCCATTTTAGTTTCCATCATCCCAATATAACCCCAATATCACCCCCATATTATTGTAGTTTCCATTTGATTTTCCATCATCCCAACATAACCCCACTGTATTCTAGAAGTTACACCCTAAACCCTATATAATCCCTAAACCCTCAATTCTAGGCTTCTAAGCCGGTTCTTAGTGAAGCCCAGAATCTTGGGCTCAGGACTTGAAGGCTAAGGCGTAGGCTCAGGCTTACTACCACTCTCACTAGGGTTCAGGGTTTAGGGTTACTGTCATTACTTATGCTCTAGCCTGCTAACTGCTACTACAAGCTTATTATTGCTATTACCATAAAAGGGTCGAATATGCAGGTCTGCCTGAGATGAGGGCCCTTGCAAAAACCCTGCCATCTTGGAGTTGCAACTGGGGTCTCTACGATCAACGCTCCGAACAAAACGAGTTCATGCTGTCTCTAGAGATCGGATGACTTTCTGCCATTCACTGTCTAGGGTTTTATAGAGTTTCAATAGGGTTCTGCGATGTTACGCCAGAAACGGAGAGTCAGATAGAAAAAGTTAGTGGCAACACTCGTCATGTCAAAGTCCAAACAATCCTGTATGAGATGAGTTGCGCACCTTGTAGGTTATGCAGAAAGGAGAAGCAGCAGCCATTGCGTACTCAAGTCCTCAACCTCAACAACTTCGAACATAAACAACTACCCTGAAACGCTGAAACCCTAACTCCTAGGACATCAAACCTACAAACCACTACGTAGCCGCTGTGACTCCCATTCATGCCTTTAAACAGACCCAATTCCAAACCCTGAGCATGCCCAAGCCTGGTCAGTCAAACATGATTAGGGTCCAGTTTGGGGAGTATCTATACAAGGATCCCACTATCAGGTAATTGAGTGTGACCCCTATGCCGCCCCTGCTCATGCGCGTTCCTTTACCAGAATTCCAGACCCCTCTCAGAAACTCCACAGAAAGACTCACGTTCAAAAAGCCGTTCAGCACAGATATCTCAAACTCTAGACCATAAAATGTTAAAATGATAAACCCCAAATCCCCCGCTCTGGTTCTGGTAAGAAAGTACATAAACCTGTATCACTGACTGGATTCCAACGTCCTGAGGATGCAGCATTGTTGGGTCCACTTCCACTTTGTAGCTGCTCACTTCTGGGCGCAGGATCGTCGTTGCTGTTGGCACTCTTACCTTTGTTTCTCCTTATTGGCACCAGCTTGATTGTAGCGTTGCTGTGGTTCTGAGATATCATGGTTATTACTCTTGCTCGCTAGTCCTTTAAACACAAGTTGTGCTTGACATCTACTTTTCTGCTTTTCATGGTGTCCGTATGCGGATTACTCCAGCAACCACTTTGCCCGACTATCGCAAAAGAAAAACAAATTTCTAGGGTGCTCTGTGGGAGTTCCTCCAAACAGGCTCCAGGAACCACAAAGGTTTAGTCTGTGTATTCCACTCTTGATCAACTCCCCCTTCTACATGGCTCCAGACGACGGCTCCAGTCCTGTCAGCCTCCCATAGACCGCCACAAACCTGCAAACTGCTGAAGACCTGAGAGACCCCGTGAACACGATGCACTGGCAGCATGATCCGAGTCGTAGACGTGTTCTCGAGAGGATCATATTCATGCCCTTGCTGACAGACGTCCTCCTGCAATGCAACAAAAATGCAGCGCACAGACCTACTTCTGGCACTGGTACAATTGAAGTCCCAGTCAAAGAGATGGTGGAGGAGGAACAACAGAAAAAGCAATGGCACGGCAACCACACAATCATCATGCAACACTGTCTGCAATACTGGGTACATGTCATGCTGCGGGGCTCCAGGTTCGATACCGGCATTGATTTTGACTTGCGCAGCTTAGGCTAGGCCCCCACTCACTAGTAGTGACCACAGGAAACCATAGAATTACATCAAGGTCCCTTTACTTTCATTGTCTGCCACTATATTGCTGGATGGACGCCTAGCCCAATGCGCAGCACTGTTTTTGACAGAGAACAAAGAGACCTTAACGGGAACCCCAAGAAATCTAGTACATTCTTATGATATCCCTACGGGGAATCCGAAGAATATGTAGTTAGATGTCTTATATTCCTACTATATTCTTGGGGTTCACTATAGTTTTTGGGGGTTCAATTTTGGGGTCCCCCTATCTACGGAACAGACCATATGGGAATTCCTCAAAATGATCCCTACATAGTCCTTCACAAGGGTGCCCGTGCTTGATTGAAATTCCTGAGTTTTTTATGGGTTATGAAGGTGGATACTAGGAGCTTAGACTATAGCTCATATTGTGTCATAGTTTTACTGACTGTCTCCTGCGGTACATCTGACGCCCTTACGGTTTACACTCGGTGTAGCTGGATGGAGAGTCTTGAAACCTAAACCAACGCCTGGTCCGTGAGAAGTTACATGCAAACCAGTCCCCGCAACTTGCCTCTTTCATGCCTCTATAATGAGGGGCTGTAATCGTACTTCGAAGGACAGATTGGACCTGCCTCCTGCTACCAATTGTGGCCACCGACGTGTGCCGGGAGACGGCATCTTCGGTTGCCTGGCTTGAGGGCTTGCAACCCAAACACACCAGCATGTCTGCTTGACGTTTATCAAAAATCGCTTTGTTTCTCCCAAGTCTCATAAGATCTGTTGTTGATCAGACTTTTCGGAATTCAGCAAGCGCCGTCTCCAAAACTCATGTGAGATATATCGCCTGCCCACATGAGAATCAACCAAAGAGCACACCCCGGCGCATAACCTGGGTCCCCTTTCGGGGGCTTACATATCTACATTCGCTTCGAACCATAAGCAGGGAATGATTGCTTGGAGAGATACCCATTTGATGCTTGTACAATTCCAGCAAGTAGTAGTTCAGTAAGGTGTTCCTGCGAAGTTGCGTTTGCTTTCAGAATCCCCTTTTCTGGCGCATGGCACAACAGCAATCTGCTGTACATCGCGGCAAGCTGATAACAATAGCTCAATGGCCCTGACGTCTGTGACAGTGATACCTCGGACCTAAGGACATGTTCCCGTTCAGCATCAATGAGCCTAGGAGCCATTTACGTGCCAACATTTATAAACGGATGATGGAAAATGAAATGGAAATTACAATGGAAGCTACAGCAGTATATTGGGGTTCTATATATATATATAACACTAGGAGCCCTGACAACATACATGGCCAAATACAACCCACCTTGTCCGCTGGTGCTGTCTGAAGCATGCGGAGTAGGTTCGGCCCACGGCCCAACAACGGCGGTGTTGAACGGACCTAGGGGCCCTGTATAAGTCGGCTTGGGGGTTGCTAAACACTGTATTTCATGGAGCATCGAGCTTGCCATGATACAACGTTCTGTCTGGTATGACCTATCATACATCTCAGAGTCATGCGCAGGTCCGTTTGTAAGCTGGTCCTTCTTGTGTGCGGTCGGCGTGTAAGTAGGAGTACTGGCAAAGCAGTAGACTGCTTTGTATTACAAAGTCAATGAAAGAGCTCTCACTCGGGTGCCTACTCTGAATCGCAATCCTACTCCCGACGACAACCTCTTTTGCATTGTAATAAGCTGCCACGCGCTCAATGCTTGACCTTTGAGCAGGATCCAGACTGGCTGCACGCACATGGCTGAGGGAGAATTATGGGGTACCTTTTAGGGGTCCCTACCATATAAGGACTATAGCATTCTAGAGTCTATATACGGTCTCCCTAATTCGGGACACTACCATGTCACCCCCACCCCCCGGCCCGCCGGCAGATGGACTCAAACAAAAATGACCTCTTTCCGCCGGGCCGAGTTGGTCCTCGCCCTAAACCCTACACCGAATCCCCGTGATGTACACAATACCTGGGCATTTAAGTCCATAGAAACGCCTACTTTGGGTTGCCTGGTTTTGGGCTGTTTGGATGCCTTGGGAAATTAAGTCCCTGTGCGCCCTGCAGAGCCAAGTCCATGAAAAGACTTTCACTGCCTGGAGGTCCATAGCCAGTTCTATGTGAGTTTATCCACACAGGATACTCTTAGGAACTCTGCGGATGTAGGGCTCCCTCTCAAGGATTTCATGGGGCTTGCTTTGAACATTGGATGTGGCTTCAAAACCCATATGCTTATAAAATCAGATATGACCACCCATGAGCCTTCACCTTGACATACTCACAAGTGCTAAGATACAGTACATGAGGCAGTCATACTGCACCTGCAGGGACGAAGCAATAGAAAGATTCTTCAGGTTCCCAACAAGGTACACCCAAGGTATGGGGGTTCCTTGTATAATCACTTCGGACACCGCCTACAGCAACCTGTGGGTGATGCAAGTATGCCTCCTGGTCTCATCTACCAGCGAGGCGACGTCATCCGGGCTGTCGGTAGGAAGACTGCGCGTGAAGTTTTCAGCTGTTGATAATAGTAATAACATTACTAATAATCGGAATAATAGAAAAATAGTCGTAATGATAACAATCGTAACATTGGGTTTGGGGCTGTGAGGTCTACTGTTCCTGTACTGGTACCGGTGAAGCTACTAGCACGACTACTGCTACTATTGATAGCTACCACTTAGGATTCCCAGAAAACATACGTTGCAATCCGCATGTAGACTCAGCAAAATGCAAAGCATCACCTTTACAAGTCTGCAGGACAGCTCAACAACAAGCAGGCTGAAGGTCTTCTGGTTTGAATGGGGACGGGAACAACACAGCTCACACGAGACGTCTTTTTGTGCCTGGAAATCGTGACTTTTCCGCCCTTAAGCCCAAAACCCTAGACCCTACAACAGACAAAAAGATCCAGGCTGGGTTTACAATGGCCGAAGCCGGAGTAGCAGGGGAAGTTCTCTGAAATAATCGGGTTTTGGTAACCTTAATCCCCAGAAATTAGAACCGAATTCTAGCCATACGACTGAAAAAGGGTCCGTATTTTGGGCTGACGTTACCATTTTTCCAAAGGTTAGAAGGCCCCAATGGTTTATGCAAACAGGAGATTCCTTGCGCAGGACACTCAATAGCAGGAGCCCGCATCTTTGGTAACTGCCATGTTGGGTACCAAGGGCTGAGAGACCTAAACCCCCAAACCCCTTAATCCCTAAACCCTAAGGCCCTTAAACCCTAAACCCCTAAACCCCCAAATCCCTAAACCCCTAACATGTGGGGTACCAAGGGCTGAGAGATTGCTGTTGCCTACAGGTCAAGGAGCGGCTGCAGCAGCGGGTCAGACTCCTTATATAACCCATTCTTATAAAAGTTTCCATTATATTTTCCATTATCCCAATATAACCCTCATATAACCATTATATACCAAGATTGGGCTAGAATCGCAACAAAAGGACGGAAATATTGGTACAGTATGGTTTAGGTAATATTGGGGCTATATTGGGGTTCTATGGGGATAATGGAAAAGAAAATGGAAACTACTATAATGGGTTTATATAGTGGGGTAATATTGGGGCTATTTTAGGATAATGGAACAGAAAACGGAAGCTACTAAAATGGGTTATTTAGGGCTTATATGAGCTATAGTCTAAACTCCTAGTATCCCCCTTAATAACACCTATAATAGTCCCCTATATATAGTCCCTTATATAACCCACCTTTAAACAGTTTAGATTATAGCTCATATGGCCATGTTCAGACTGCTGTGTCCCCTCCCTCCATCCCTCCCTTCATGGCTTGGAGTGGCACGCCTTCCATCGAAAGGAAGCATCACATCCACGTCGGTCGTTGCCCAGAGCAGCACATGCTCCTCAACTATGGCGCGAGCAAGCCCTCACGAGGTCTAGCCACAAATCCATCGCAGCAGGCAATTAGTCTAGTGAGTCTGCCGGGTGTGTGTGATGAACAATGCCTCGAACTCACTCCCACACAATGCCAAGGCGGCTAAACGAAAGACAAACTCAAGCTCTCAAGAACGAGGTTCCTGAAGAGTAGTACTTAAACTTAAACCCAGTCAGTTTCACGGGTATTGCAAGGACGAAGTAGCACTTATCAACTTTGCGTCCTCCATGCCCTGTACAGTCCATGAGGACTGTCTGCTTAACATGCTACGGGCCCGCTTGCAACTGTAAGAGACCCTGAGCCGTAAAAACTTACAAAGCAGCAAGGGGACAAAGGATTCACCATCCAATTCCCAACAAAAGCGTGCTCCGACATGTCGCAGGTCTTGTGCAGAATCTCAGGATGAAGCCAGAAGACTTGCGCAAGAACACTTGATTTGACTAAGTGTTGAACAAAGTCTTGGGCAAGTGTGCAACACTCAGTTCCGGGTTGCTCTGCCTTCACGGAGCAGCCAAGCTCAGGCAAGGCCACGATAAATGAAAGCACATGAGCTATAGTCTAAAGTCATAGTATCCCCTTTAAGAACCCCTATAGTAGTCCCGAAATAACCCCTCATGTAACGCCCTTTAAGGAGTTTAGACTATAGCTCACATGTCTGAACAGCCTGGGTATGCCGCAGGCATGCCCCAAGCAACACTTACAAGCTCATAGTCCAGAACAACAACCCCCTAACCACAAGCGAAAAGACAAGGCAAAACTCCGAACCACCAGCGATAACAACACACATCCTTGCTACCTTACCACTCCTCTTAACTACACTTCACAAAACTCCACAACTCTCAGCGCAAAGCCCTGAACCCGCAACCCCAAAACAATGGTCGGATGCCGCCTTGTAGACCTCCCCTTTCATCTGTGCCGGGCGCAAGGCCTGGTAGGCAGCTGTTAAGAACGGAAACTACTACGTCTACTGGGGCTTGTCGAAGTTTTTCAAATGATCTTGACAACCTACCGCATTTTCTTTGTCAACATGACGTGGGAGGAACTAGGGACTTGTATGGAGACTATGCCGAGATCATCGGAGCTCCCATTTAAGGACGGTCTCCATACACAAATAGATATGTGTCTATATGTATGTTCAAGCTGCATTCCACTAAACACCAACACCCGGCCCTCGACTGAAACCCTAAGCCCTAACTCCTATACCTTATTGCATTCTGTATAACCCTGGTTTCCATGTCATTTTCTTTTCCATCTGATTCGGGGAGAAGGAATTCATGTTCCATCTTCTTTTCCAGTTGATTCCCCACGAGAGGGATCATATCCCTACACTCTATACGAGGGTTTCCATTCGATTTTCCATTTGGTTCCTCATTTTTGGGATCGCATACATATCTGATGCCTACAGTATCCATATATATATATATTTATGTGTATATCTCTATATATATATATATTCCCTGTATAAGCCCTATGTAACCTCTATATAACTCTACCTCCCTTAAACCCTAAACCCCTCAACCCTAATTAAACCATAAACCAAAAGGGGAAAACCCAAATCAGCTATAGTCTAAACTCCTAGTATGCCCCTTAGTAACCCCTATAGTAGTCCCCTATAACAATCCTTTTATAACCCCCTTTAAAGAGTTTAGACCATAGCTCATATATCCTTATCCCTATAAACTACCCTATAATACCAGTTTCCATTTCATTTTCCATTTTCTTTTCCATTTGATTCTCCACTATTGTGGGATGGCCCAAATTTTGGGAACCCTAAACCCTCAACCCTAAACCCAATGGAAAATAACATGGAAACTACTATAAACTATAGAATAATGGGGTATATATTAGGGTTATATTGGGAGAATGGCAAATCAAATGGAAACTACTGTTTAGATTATGAAGCTCAAATCAGCTAAGGTCACTGCAGGCTTGGGCCCGGTACTCAACTGCCAGAAGGAAGTCTTCCTGCTTGGGGTCGGGGTTTTGGGCTTTAGAATTTAGGGGTGTAAGGTTTAGGGATTTAGGGATTACGGGTTTTAAGGGCGTAGGGGTTTGAGGTTTAGGGATTTAGGGATTTAGGTGTCAGAGCTAAGGGCTTATTGAGGGACACTACCCACCTGAATAATTCCCAGATGAATGCATGGGACCTCGGGACTACTATACGGGATTTTCCAGGGCGACTTTGGGGACCCTTTCGTGGGATGAAGATATCCAGGGCTTGGGGTTTAGGGCTTAGAGTTTGCGGCTTAGGGAAATCGAGGACCTCAGTATCATAGAGCTTGGAAAGGCTCCAAGCAGCAGGAAGTCTGGCACAAGTGTGATTGATTCTTTGCTCTGGTTCCCTGGGGTTTGAAGTCTATAAAGAATACCAACACGGTGTCCTAGAGTCCATAAACAATAGCTACATTGGGTTATTCGGAGCCCACTCGGGCAGCAAATTCGGACGACAGTCCTCATGACACGATGGCTTTCATGGTTACTTTCACGGCCAGACAAAACTAACACTACCGCGACAGCACCAGAGCCGCAGAAACCAGCTGCAGTATCAGAGACAACTGAAATGGGTAGCTGCCAAATTCATATAAGCCTCATGTAACGGTACTCACAAAACAGGTATTGAGTGAACATGCCCTCGACAATAAAGCAAAACTGCCTACTCGAGGGATCGATGCTGAGCACCTTGGCTGAAAGGCTCTTGATGAGGATTTACACAAGTAAGTAGTAATTAATTCGGGCTTTTAAGCAGTGTGGTTGGTGAGGCTAAGTTAATTAATTCGGGCTTTTAAGCAGTGTGGTTGGTGAGGCTAAGTATGTGACGTTTCGGCTGTGGGCTTTAAAAGGACGCTGGCGTCAGCTGAAAGCCCTGTCCAACATGCGAGTGCAAGGGGGCTGGAAGCACCTGAGTCGCAAGAATGGCTGTTCGCTAATGTGATGAACCTTGCTGTTAGTTCTTGCCAGGACTCGCATGGCTTTCAATTGTTTTCCAATGGTTGTGGCAAACACTCTTGCTCTCTCTCTCTCTCTCCCACACACCCGACACACACTCTCTCTCCCTTTCCTAGCGCTATGTAGGAAAAAACCTCTCAACATCTTCATGCGAGTCTTTCTTACAAGCTTTCTCTCATGCCGAGCTACACTTTACAATATTCCTGGCTGAGGTCTGTTAACGCATGCCTCCCTTTGGGCAACCGGCAATCTGACAAGGAATTACCATGATCTTTTGACCTTGCACCCACCAACTTGAAACTGGTATTCCTGCAAATATCCGACCTAGTCGTGCTTTACGTTCAGGGAATCATTATGAGGTCCACCCCCCCAACTACTTGAAGCACCAATAGACCCAAACTCGCCTGCGGAATTCGCACCTGGAAATGTTGAGCTGTAATCCCCAAACAAAAACCCCTTAAACCCTGAAACCTACACCTAAACCCTAAGCCAGTAAACCCTATAAACCCTAAAGAGCCGGGGCACAAGTGGATCTGTCACTGTGCGCATGGGCGGAACCTGGCGGCATCGGGCGTAGGAATCCAGCTGCCCAAAGCCCTAAACCCGCACGGCCCTTGAGTATATTGGGTTATAGTATGGCTATATAATATTGGGATAATGCAAAATAAAATGGAAACTACTAAAGG
>CAJNIZ010029002.1:169409-179865 GCA_905231905.1 Symbiodinium pilosum | reverse complement strand
CTACTAAAGGGTTTATATTGAGTTATATTGGGGTTATATTATATTGGGATAATGGAAAATACAATGGAAGCTCCTATGAAGTTTAGGGTGTTGGGTTGGGCAGTTACTGTAGCTTACTGCGCGTTAGCAAGGACGAAGGGAATCTAATCAAAAGATAATCCCTATATATATATATATACATATAATATTCCCGCATCCCTGCTGAGCCCCGGTAAGCACTGTCGAAGCTCAACATGGTGGTTCTACAGTCACCGAAGTCCACAATGCCGTGATCCCCAAAAGCAATCGAGTCTCAAAACTCTTCGTCTTGGACCGCGAACACCTGCACCCGTCTCAAGCCCTCAACTCTTGAATCCCAAGCCCTAAGTTACTCAAAGTGGCAGCCTACATCTCTCAACCAATCCTTGTTGGGGACCTCTAACGAGTTGGCAAATTCCTTGCTCTGCAGACCAAAACAAGTTTCGAAATAACCGGAATTTGTCGCCACTGAGGCTTTAAGTCTAAGATGCAAATACCCACCCAGACCCTAAACCCTCAACCGCGTTGCTCTGTGTCCTGAGTCTGGGGCCAACTGCGGAGTCAGGTCTTTTGCTGTGGCCTGACGGATGGCTTTGAGCAGGAAGGGAGGGGCGAGAAGTCGTCGGCTGACAGTTGATGAGTATAGCATCCGTGGTTGTGGGTCCAGAAGCACAGGCCTTGAGTTTTAGGCTCATACTTTTGCTGGACTCTTCTCATAAGCCTCTAAAGGTAAAGAGACAAAGCTCAGGGCTGAGACTGAAACTGCTGGCTTGTAGTAGTCTCCTTGTAGCCAGATAGAATTTTGGGGTGGCACAACTTCCCCATCTTTGGCTTCCAATGTCTCAAGATGCCTCAATAAACGCCTAAACACCTTAAACCCCTGAAAACCACCGAAGCCCATAACTCCAAAAACCAAAAAATTGAAACCCTAAGCCCCAAACATGCTACAGCCCTCAAAGCCTAGAACCTAAATCCCTCAACACCTAACGGCCCCCAAACTCCAAAAAACCCAACAGCCTACGCTTGTCGGGACCTCGCTGGCCACGATGAAGCAACCCAAAGGCCTTGGGGTTGTATAGGGATAATGGAAAAGAAAATGGAAACTACTATAATGGAGATTATATAGGGTTATATAGGGTATATATAGGGGTTATATTAGGAAAATGGAAAAGAAAATGGAAACTACTATAATGGAGAATCAAATGGAAAAGAAAATGGAAAATGAAATGGAAACTGAGTATAAGTACAGATATTATACTTTATTAAGATCATACTTGGAGGGTCATGGGACTTAGTAACTGGGCTAATAATGAGGATAACTGGGGTTATTAGATGGCTTATAGGGGTTATAAGTATACTTACTAAGTCCCTGTGACCCCCCAAGTAGGATGTTGGGTTTGAGGGATTCGGGGCTTAGAGGTTCAGGGGTACGGGATTTAGGGCTTGTGGCGTCTTTGCAGCCGATGTAGTGTGGTCGTGTTCCACTTAGATTGCTTGCACTTGCGATTTTCTGCTGCATGGACTTGTTATTAAGCTTTTGCACTAAGCCGCTTGAGGTTTGGCTGTATACGCCTCTGAGTAGGGGTCATGTTGCTTTTGTGACTGAAGTTTTAGCATACACAGCAGGCAACTTGGACGAGAACCTTCTTTCCATGCCAGTTTTTCATGGCAACAGCCTCTGCCAATCGATTTTATAATGAGTCTCACAAGGTAGTAGGAAACAAAACAGATCGTCAGGTTAAACGCCGAACGTGCTTCTCCAGAGCAGCATTGCAACAGCCTCAAGTCGAGGTGGATCATGTTTCTAGGAGGCCTTTGCCCCTTGTGATGCTTTGGATGTGAAGTTCTCGAACAGGAACCAGTGCTGCTTTGTTCCGAATTGAGATAGCCACGCCGATGAGTGGTAGCAATACGGTTGGACTTCTTCACAGCAAGTCAGACGACGATGTTGACGACAAGCGCAACAAAACCTGCCCTCGCAATGACCATCAACCATAAGCGAAGCCACTAGACCGCAATCAGCGTCATGCTAGAAGCCTGACAAAACAAGAACGGCACAAACACGGGGTCCCACCAAACTTTCGAGACATTTACAGGGGTCACAAGGAGATCATGACCGTGGTCGCAAGAGAAATATCCCAACGAGCTGCAACCTAACTGGACGCTACCCCAACAGACGTCCAGAACCCCACAATACAACACCACATAGTGCCAACATAGACATGGAGGTTTCCCAAGATTATGGGTACCTTTTAGGGGTTCCCCATAACAAGGACTATAGTATTTCGGGGTCCATATTGGGGTCCCCCAATTTAAGGAAACTATCACATAGACCTGGCAAAATTGGGAGATAGTGCTTGACCTCTAACCTTTGAGCGGAGGACTACTCTGAGAGCCATGCACAATTCCGCCTGGAACTAACTTGGACAGGGAGTCGATGTGCTGAGGCGCGGGGTTCCAGTTGCGCGGGTCTGGAGAGTGGTTACCTTTTCCCAAGTTCACATATGCTTTGCCGTCCATCTTAGAGACGTCTCGCACCAGTGTGGGAGAGAGTCAACGCAGTCTGATGATGAATCAGTAAATGCATATAAATCGTTCAAGTTCTGGAAGTGTGGGACAGGCGTGGGAGCTATGTACTAGGATGAAACCCACGCGGTACCCGTGTCGTAAGAGTAGTCCCTCGCCATCGGTAACTTTCCGCCTTTTCCCTACGTCATGGTTCAGGTCGAGAATCAGAGAAAAGCAGCATGGGTTAGATTAGGGTTATATTAGGATAATCAAAAATTACATGAAACCTTCTATAGGGTTTAGGGTGGGAGTTTGACCAACAGCCCTTCCTTGTTTTTGAGAAAGCCGGAATTCATCAATACATTACAGCACTGTTGAAGACCTACGGCTTACGGAAGTTTTCCTGCGGCATTGCTTTCAAAGCCCACTTACCACGTTGACCGCTGGAGTGCGAGTACTTCTGACATAAGAAGGATTGTCACCGACCGCGGTGAGCCTACAACACGCAAACCTAGACCTTATGTGGGCCCTCCAACCCTCATTCGAAAAACCGTGTACAGCTCAAACTCTGCAACCGTAGGCGACGATCCCTGAAAGTATCCTGTGTGCATTGTCTAGCCGACCACATGTTACTAAGTTTGTAAGGCCTAGGAACCGGGGCTTAGCTCCCTGACATCTCAGCGCAGCATCGCCTGCACGGCCCAGTCTGCAAAGGAGGTATTGCCCTGCTGAGACTTCAGAAGAGAGGCCAAATCCTGCAAGCATGTGGGAGTTGTTGTACAAGAAACATACTGGCTCTTGGTAGGGAATAAGGGAATACAATATATGGTTTAGGGGTTTAGGGTTGCTAGGCTAGAGTTGCATTATTTGGGGGCTTATTAGAAGCCCCATCAGGATACAGATGTCATAGCAACTTCAAGATGCCCTTGAAGATTGACAACTAGGCACATGCGCTCGCCTGTCTTTGAGGGGCTGTTTGACCAGGGGCTTCGCTAGGTTCCAATTCCACCAGGAAGAAAAAAAGGCTCATTCTGGTTCTTCGATTTCTACTCAGCACTTTGGATTTGGCAGAGTCCTATACAGAGAGGACTGGTGGAACTCGGGAAACTCCTAGTCTGGGATGGCCAGAAAATGATAATAGTATAGTCGCTATACTCTGTCTAAAGATGACTCCGCTTGCGAAGCTGCAGAAGCGGTGCAAGATTTCTTCCATCCACCCCAAAATCCTGAATCTTTGGCGGTGTGATAGTTCTTCAGGTGAGAACATGGCTTCATATATTTGAGGAACTTTCCCCGATCGTGGGGCAGGTGCACCCTACAGGAAGAGTAGTCCTCGTAGTCCTCACAAATGGTAGTTTCCCTAAATGGGAATCCCAATACAGACCCCCATTATTTTTAATGGGACCCCCCAAAAAATTGCACCCTAACAATTTTGAGAAACCCAAAATGCTAGTGTACAGTTTTCTTGCGGGGCAAAAACTACGTTTAGGTTTTAGGGTTTAAGTTTAGGGCTGAAGGCTCAGGCTATAGGGCTTAGGGCGGGCCAAACCCTAAACTCCAAACCTTAAACCCCAAACCCTAAACCCGTAACCCCAAATCCTAAAACCTAAACACCAAACCCTAGACACCAAACCCGAAACTCTAACCCCCAAACCCTAAACACCAGAGCTTGTAGGCCTTGATCGGCACGGCATCACCATCCTGTCGTCCAAGGATGGAGGGGTCAGGGTTTAGGGCTTAGGGTTTAGGGGGTTTCTCAGACTAGAGGGCCTTTTGGGACCCTAAGGATATATGCCACGGTTTAGAGTTTAGGGTGGATATGGGTTTAGGACCTAGGGTGGATATGGGTTTGGGGCTTAGGATTAGGGTGGATACGGATTTAGGGTTCAGGGTTTAGGGTGGACAATATTTCTTAAATCAGTAAATGACATGGGGATAATGGAGAATCAGCTGAAAACTGGAGAAGGAAATGGAACCTGTATTATACAGAAGATTCTACTCATAGGGATTGCGAGGGTTCCGGAGCTCCTCTAGTAAGGACTGTATAGGAGAAATTCTGAGCAACTCCCGTGGCATGTTTAAGGAAGTCTCATATGGCAGTTTCCCAAAAGTGCCCGTACATGAGGGTTTCTTAAAATTGGGGGTACCTTTTCGGGGTCCCCATAATAAGGACTGTAACATTTTGGGGTCCCCTTATTTTGCACATTGATGCTGCTTCTTCCACTTTCAGCCCTCCTGAAGCAAGGAAGGGACACCCAGATGTTGGAAACTCTCATGCGACGTCGCATTCTGCCGGTCACACTCCCAGACAAAACACATTCTTCCCTCAGCGGTGCTCTCAGAAGACATAAGGCAAACACTGACGAAGCTGAGCAAGAGCTTTAGCAGAGCCAATGCGTTACCCATCAAAACAGATGACTCTGTCTGTTTCCAGCTCCCTAAACCTAACGAACACACTCTAAGCTGGTGTTTTCAATTGTTGCCCGCCCATCTTTCCATATGAGACGCAGCTGGGAGTGGCAGAGCACCGACGGGTACCCGAAATCCCCGGGCACCGATCCTCGTTTGGCACTTGAGGCGTCGCCGCCGCAAGGACCACATCTCCAAGCGAGCCTTCAACCTAAATAGTGAAATGGCCGCTTCTGTTCTGGGGGGGTGGTTATCATGAGAGGTTGCTTATGTTGCTAGGGTTGGCAGGAGGTCGCTGTCCCTGATGTTGAAAGAAACGGTTGCTAAGTCATGCTCAAGTTGTCAAGGCCTCTGCTGTTTAAAAATTCAGGCGATGCCAATCATTCACCTCACTAGTGTACTATGAGATCAAGTGAGCTTGCAGATCTGCGAGGCTCAACGAAACTGAAAGCCGGGCCTATGGTTTTGCTCTTGCTTGATACTCCTGATGGACATATCACACCCTCGTAGCTTAGCACAGTGGAGGACAGACAACCTTGCTTCCATCTACAGAGCCTCATGTAGCTGAGGCCTGCATAGAACAATCAAAGACGGCACATTTCCACTGGGAATAACGGAGGGTCAAGTGGAAAAGAGGATGGACAAGTTAAATTGAATAGAACAAATTTTTGCAGGGGCATATCAGAGGTGAACGCCAACAACTGATAGATGCTATAGATGCTGTAGCCTGTTTGAGATTTTGCAAGGCTTGACTATCCCGAGGCTCCCTGAAGTACCAAAAGTTCTCCTAAAGATAAACACAAGGCCCAGGCTAGGTTCCCCAGTAACCCCGTAATAAACAGGGAAAAAGAATACTGCTGGGGTACCTAGTTGGATTTTCAGTACCTTCCAAGTTGTTAGGTCCCATCTACTTATGGATGGCCGCCGCCCTCCGTTCCCCCAAGAATCTCGCTCGTTGGCCAAGTAAGACTCCGAAGCGCACAGGTGTGCCGTGGAGCCTGGCAAGACTGAGCATTCGCGGTTTACAGTTTGAACAGCAAGTCAACGTATCCGCAAACTGCTTGAAACTATTGGACACAGCAGGCAAAAGGAATACTTGAAACTAAGACCAAGGGCTTGAAAGAAAGGACGGTACGTTGTTAGTTACTCTATCACCCCCCCACCCCCCGCATCTTGTGGCACTCAGTTTGTATTTACCTTATTGGTGGTTTCTAGTTTCAAGGGATTGGAGGACGGGATCCCTGTAGCAGCCCATATCTAATCCCCAATAAGTAAACCACCTTCCATTACTTAATACTTCATTCCCCTACTAGCTTTAGCTAAGTTACAAGGGGATCCTCATCTCGACATTAACCACGCCAGGAAGTTAAGTAGCCAACCTGGAGGCGAAGTTGCTGAAGAAAGAGCTGTTGAAGGTGCCTCCGCGTTGCAGGTTCAAGTGATACGGTTGGGTTTCGGGTTATATTGGAGTAATACTAAGGTAATATAGTGGCTATACAGGGATAATGGAAAAGAAAATGGAAACTTCTTTAGTGTATTATGCTAAAGTAATAGGATCCCCAGTATAATAATGCCTATTGAGGCGACGGGGTTTATTAATCAGGGGTCTGGGTTAGCAGGCTTGCAGTCTTGCCCCACTTGAAATCGAATGCTACGTCCATACGTGAGACCTGCACTATGGGTAGACGTGCCTGGGTATAATTGTATCCTGCACATGTCGTGAATACATGTGAACGTCTATTTCTTCAAGTTATCGGCATTTGCAGGCCATTGTGACAGTTCTTCTTGCTCGTCTGTGAGGGCCATCCAAACCTTAGTTATCAGTCCATCTTAGTTTCCATGCTTGAAGACCCCTGAAAACAGGGAGCCCAATACCCCTGAATAAAGGAATTTACCCCAAATAATTTGTGGGTTCTTCGTATCACTTAGGGTATCGTCCTTCATTCAGTACTGGGCCCTCTGGGAACCTTGGCACTGCAGTACTGTAAGGCACCCAAACCCCTGAGCCTCAACAATACATGCCAAAACCGCAACTGGCACTTGTATGCCAATCCAAAAGTGACAACCTCGTTTTGGGAACTTGTTTCAAAAGACATGTTTTGGCAAACCCTAAACCCTAAACCCTAAACCAACCCGTCCACATATCTTTCTCAGATGTGCCTTTCTTTGCCATGGCAAGTTTACCATGGGCCGGGATGGACTGCGAGGGAGTAGGTGAGGAGTGTATATGAGCTATAGTCTAAACTCCTAGTATCCCCCTTAATAAGCACTATAGTAGTCCCCTATATAATTCCCCATATAACCCCCTTTAAGAAGTTTAGACTACAGCTCATATGGACGCGGACTTTTGGAGTTGAAGGGTTAGGGTGCAGAGTTTTAGGGTATTGCGGGTTGACCCGAAGGCCATCGCCGTATCAGTGCTCGCAGTAACTGCGTCGGAGGGGCATCCACGGGGGGACCAGGAACACAATCATGGGTCATGGGGATCAGATTATACGGTCTAGAGCAGACTGACCCGCATCTAGAGGTACACCGTTGGCGGTAGAAGGTGTTCTCGAGCTTGTTTAGTGCTTGTAGACGTCCTTCAGATAACACAGCAACTTTTGTAGGTGTTATGCTTCCATAAGAACAAGGCTTCACCTGTTCTTTCCTTCACGGGCAATGAGAAGCACAATGTTCGATGCCCATGCTTGTGCATCTCGTGTTCTACATGGGAGTCTACCCTAAAGGTTCATACAACGCGCTAGGCTGCAGACAGAAAGGTAAAGTTGCCGTCCTACTGCTGATGTGAAGAAACTCCTGCATGAGCATAGTGTATGATAGCACCACATTTCCCAAGGTACAGGTATTTTGGATCATGCAAAATTTTCAATATGCACCGTAATTCAAACCATCCTTGGCTTTTGGAGATGAATTTGAGTCATTGGAGTCTCTTACAGCTTCTCCCCCAACCACAGTAGGATGACCCTTTCCAATTTAGTTGGAACTGGTGCTCCTTGGATGCCTGGTCCCGACGACCGTTGGTCCATGTAACTTCCATCTTGTTCCAAGACCCTCCCAGTACCCTTCATTCTGACGAAATCCTCCCTGATTATGGGCACATGTTCCTGAGCAGAGGGTACTTGAAGGAGTTATGCATGGAATATGGGGCCATACTGTTGGTAGTGTTTTAAGCTTCTGTATTGCATGTAGAGCACTGCCCTTGCATCATGCAGAAGTGCCTATCACTGTCTTACCTTGCGCCCACTCCTGGTGTTGCCATGTGAATGCTGTCTAGGTTCCCAGCAATTAAGGGTAACCTTTTGCCTAACATGCACCTTTAACAAGGAGGTCCCAGAATGAAAAGGAGTAACAGAGTACTACAAACCTACCTAGCTGTCCTGGTATTGTTTTGAGAGGTCCCTTAGAAGAAGCACACTTGTGAGCCCTTAACCCTAAACCGGATAATCCCTATATCATCCCAAGGCCCTATAAACCCCAAACGCTAAATCCGACATTGTGCCTGAATGGGTAAACCCAGGAAATCGTTACAAATGTGGGCATCTAGAGATCAGGGGCTCCCCTTCCGTCATCGAAACAATTGTATCATTCTGGGGTCTACTTTGGGGCCGCGGTTCTCAGAAACCCCCACATATCAAACATCCCTAATGACCCTAGAATCTTCTTTTTGGGAAGCCGGCAAGAGCTCTACCCAGACCCTCCTATGTAGTCCCTTTTTGGATAGTATATTATAATCCCTTACCAAAAAGCCATAACAGACCCAAAAGGAACTACATAGGAGCCCTCGGGTAAACCAAAAAACCCAGACACCCAGACTGCTATCTACAAGATGCCGCGAACTCTTTTTCAGCGCGCCTTCGCTGTGGCTGCAACACCAAACAGCCAAGTGGAACCCTTTGTTCAAATGCTGACCGGCTTGTGCGTGAGGCACCCCCTTGACAACTGCAGATACATGTTGGATGCAGACCGACCATGATTTCGGGAAAAGGAATCAATTCCCATAAAATCTGAATCAACAAATAAAGGGCTGAAGAGACGCCGAGAATTACACATATATGTCTACAACGCCATAAGATGCATACCTTTGCATGTAGGGTCCTAGACTACAACAAGGAGCCCATCAGCAGTCTATGCACTTCGTTCTCCCTTGCCCCTATATCCATAGCGAGATCTTCCTGCACATCTGCAGAATACTTACGAAACGCATCCGAAAACAAAGTTCAAAGCACAGTTCTGCTTCTGACGAGCGGCTGTAAACAACCCTCAGAAACCCTAGCAGAACTTGACCGGGCTGAGACCGTAACCAAGTCGTTCTAGCAGATCCCCATGAGAAAGAACCAGCAAACAAAGAAACACTGCAGGTCATGACTGAACAGAAGAAGCTCGACCATACTGTACGCCTATACACCAGTCCTCGTACAAGTCCACGTCAGCGTTAGAAGCACAGTCCACAGGCTCCCGCATACAGGCACAGTTTAGCATAGGTTTGGGATAGACTCGATAGACCTTGCTTGCTTTGATTGTTGGGAGCTCTGTTGAGTTGTGGGGGTTGTGACCAGCAAGCACATGAGGAATACCAGGGATCCTGCAAGCATTTGAGGGCTTCTCAAAGTGTGGATGCTCTAGGCAGCTATCATAACCGATGTAACTAGGGGCCTCTCACGACAGGGGGACATCCAGAGATCTGAAGGAACACTTCGATGGGCAATTTGTGGAAACTCCTATGTCTAAATCGGTGGGACCGAACATCCCGCTTAAAAGAGGCAGTCAGGAAAATGGGCGTGGGGTCTACTGAATGCAGCTTGAAAGATTCAAGTTTGTAAAGGTGCCTACAAAGTATTTCTGAAGAACCCGTAGAAGACGTCACTGAACCCCTGAACCCCGACGTTGGTGCCCGTAAAGGTCAGATGCCATCTGCTGACCGCATTGGGGTTCTGTCGAACGGTGATCTCTTGCGAGATCCGTTTAAACTTGGACTCTGTACTTCCCTTTCCAATGCGGCAGCCTACATCCTGGGGTGTTCAACGTCGATAAGACTTTGACGATCACGCGCTGGAACTCAATTAAACGCACATGAATGTCTTGATGCCTCTAGCCATCATTTAGGACCATGAACCAGCAATCGTCATGACCTTTCAATCACCAAGAAGTTTTGGCGGGATAGATACTCATCGATGTCTCAGAGTTACACGCCCCATATACCCAGAGAGCCCAATACCCCTTAATTGAGGAATATACCCTAAATGGTACTAGGTCCTCAAGAAAGGAATCTTGTAATTTTGCAGTACAGGTTGAGATTTTAGTTTTTGGAGACCTCACAATACTGTTGACACCTCAAGAACCTTAAAGCCTTGAATCCTGGGAATTGCACCGGTGTAGGGGTCCTGGGTGTTGCAAAGTTGCGTCCATCAACCCTACGTAACCCCAAAAAGCACACACAGTGTGAAACCAAAAGCTCTAAACAACCAAAGAACTAAACGCTAAACTCTAAGGTGTGCTTACATGAGCTACTGTCTAAACT
>CAJNIZ010029002.1:153843-169375 GCA_905231905.1 Symbiodinium pilosum | reverse complement strand
TTTAGACTATAGCTCACATGTCTTCTTCCCAGCTGGGAGCCTGTGGTCATTGGCAGAACTGTACAGCTGCTGTTGTTCGCGTGTCTGTCTCTGGCACAGCACTTTGCTTGACGTTGAGTGTTGGGCATACGATACACAAGGGTAAACTCAGAGCTACTATGGCGCTGCACGCAGGGCAGCATGCCAACGATTCTCGTTACGCAGGGCAAAAAACAAACGGCGCTGTTGCATCTGAATATGTAATGGTAGGTGCCTTGCATTAGGCTTCAAGTCTTCGGGGGACTTAGGTCTTCATGATACGTACTGTTTGTGTGGTGGGTGTAAAGAGCAGCAGTAGTATCGGCAATAAGTCAATCCTGATCTACAATGTGAATCTACAAAATCAAGGTGAACCACGGCTGGGCCCTGTGTGTCTATTAACTCGTATACGAGGTTCTCGCTGGCTTGAAGCAACCCTGAACATCTGAAACACTAGTCCCAGCAATGCCCTACACATCTATATGTGATGCCAATAAAACATATCTGTATGTTTACATATATGTAAATAAATAAATATATATATATATATGTAAAGAAAGGTTGGTCTTGGGGGTGTACCATATATGTACATATATATATATAAGTCTGATTGATGAATCTGCTATTTCAGCCCATTCCCACATGCCATGAGCCTATCTGAGCTATAGTCTAAACTCCTAGAATCCCCCTGAATAACTCTTGTAATACTCCCCTACCTATATAATCCCCAACGTAACCCCCTTTAAGGAGTTTAGACCCTAAAACCTAATCCCCTATATAACCCCCTTTCAGGAGTTTAGACTCTAGCTCATCTGACGCTGCGCTGGTGCGAAGCCGTCCGGGGCTCAGCTGCGCGCTCAGCCCTCCTGCCGCTGACATTGACATGGGGGGCATTCCGTAAAGGTCTATAGTCCCCCGTAAGTAGGTAGAATATAGAGTATATGGAGATCTTATTCTAATGTACCCAAAGCCATATTCTATCTACTTAAGGGGGACTATGGGGTTTAGGGGTATAGCCCCCCTATAGACCCCAATATACTATGCAATCCTGAAAGGAACTACCACAATGAGCTACGGCCAGCGTCACCACTATAAACCTCAATATACTATGTTATTCTTCTAGGAGCTATCACAACGGGCTGAACAATTTTAGGAGACCCCCCATGTAGTTGCAGTAGCACAAGATACTTAGGCAACCACCACTCCTCCTCCCCCTTCTGCTCTTGTACTCCCACTGCAACTGCTTGCAGGCAACTGGCCCCAAGTATGGGCATCCTCCTATAGTGTCCCAAAACCCTACAGTGATTAATACCCCCAACTCCAGTTCAGTAGTGCGATTTCAGCTTCATTGCCTTCCAAGTCGGTGACGCAGGTTCCAGTCTTAATAAACTGTGAGGAGAATTGTGGAACCCCTCTGTACCCAGGTTCAGATCCCAAAGCAGCACACCCATTTAACTGCTTCGCGATTTTTTTTGCCAGCATCGGTTCGTCCCCATTGATGATACTCGCAAGAAACACCCAAAGCGCAAGGCCTGCAGCACTCTGGGCGTGGCCAGTTTAAGACGACGACACGCAACATGAAGGCGAAGTGCGTGAATTAGATCCTCAGTCTTCCAATGCTAGGCTTCCACGCAGGGAGCCCAATACACCTTAATTAACCGATATCGCTTAAATCATATTAAAGATCCTAGTACCATGTAGGGTATAGTCCTCAATCAAGGGGTATTGAACTCTCTAGGCATGATCTGCAAGATGACGAAGTTATCACAATGATGCTAAAGCATCCTGAGAAGATGTCATGGTGGATTCAAAGTCAGGGTCCCAGGGTTGGGTGAAATTCCAGTAGGCATGGTTCCAGAGAGCCCAATACCCCTTGATTAAGGAATATACCCTAAATGGTACTAGGATCCCTGATATGATTTAAGCTATATTCCTGAATGAAGGAGTATTGGGCTCCCTGGGGTTCTATCTTTACAAGTAGCATGGCTGCGATGATTACAAGCTTTCTCGTCCCTTACCTGCTTACTTTGGGTAATACTGCCTGCTATTTTCATCGTCACCACAACTGTCACTGTTGTTGAACCTTCATTATGACTTACTATCCCTAGTATTTGCATCTTTCTCCTCAGAAGACCCTGTTGCAGCCGTGTAAGAAGTGTGAAAAACCCAAGAGAGGATCACGATCACACGGGAAAATCTAGAAAGACAACAATGTGTAGGACGTCCAATGCAGCTGCTAAATGCTTCTTCTGCTTCTACTGCTGTACCACATAAACTGAGCACTTCGGACCAAGTCATGAAGCCCACCAGCCAGATCTCATTCAAGTGAACCCAGATCCTCAAGTGAAAGGTTACCAAATTCATGGGCACCATTCGGGTCTTTTTATGTCCTTCACAGCCTGCTATGTAGGATACCCACCCAGAAAACAACACAACCTTGACAAACTCTCATATAAGCCACATGGTGCAACTCTCTACATAACTTCCATGTGCTTGTTCGCTTGATTGTCCACTGTTTTCTGAATTCCTGCACCCCATAATCCCTATCTACTCATAAACCCCATCTATCTATCTATCTAAATATATATAACACATCCCGATATCCCCCATATGCCCTTCAAAGGGACAAAGCCCCAAACCCTAATCCCTACACCCTGTATCCCCTACATGCCCTTTAAATGGATTAAACCCAAACCCTAAACCCTGTATCCTCTATACAAGCTATAGTCTAAACTCCAAGTATCCCCCTTAATAAGCCCTACAATGCTCCCATATATAACTATACAACCCCCTTTAAGGAGCTTAGACTATACCTCATATGCCCTCAAAAGGGACAGACCTTCAAAGGACCTTTTTGGGAGTCTCTATGAAGCCGAGGCAGCAGCTGGACTGAGACTCATTCCAGCTGGGGAATCGGTGCCTTACAGAATGCGTGTAGGGCTTAGGGTTTAGCAGATAGGCTTAGGGTTAAACATGTAGGGTTTAGGTTTTAAGGCTTGGATTTAGACGGTTTAGGGTTCAGGCTTTAGGGTTTTTGGGTTCAGCGGAGTATCTTCTTTTGTCAATCATTCCGCGCCACCTGCTACAGGACTGATGCTATATGACAAATGTTGTGCTGTTGTTTATAACTTCCGGTGCCAAACAATCAAGCAATGTCTCCTGGTACCGGGAAGGGAAGGCCACTGTTTATCCTTGAGCCAGCTTCACTATCCTGTCCCCATATCCATGAACACCGCCAAAAGACATAAGCATAACGTCGGGAGGACGTCATCATCGAGAATTGCGTAGACTGTGCTTTCGGCGACTACTATTGCCAGTACTGTTATTATCACGCGTTGGCCTCAACTCCCTGGAGGGGTCGTCATGGGTGAAGCGACTTGTCCCCTCCAGCACTGGATAGACAAGAATGACCATTGGGTAAGGCATGTAGGATTCAGAACTTCGAGCTCAGGGTCTAGGCCTTAAAGCCATGCTGGATAGCAAGCCTGGGTATCAGCCTTCTCTCGGCACTACTATTCAGCTACACAGCCCATATCCAGGAAGGTGCCCCATGCATCTGCTACATGATCCCAGGCATAGCTTCAGTATAATCCCTAATATAACCCCTATATAATCCCTATAGCTTCCATTTTCTTTCCTATTATCCCAATATGACCCCAATATCAGGCATCTGCTTAGGACCCTGGCCGGCTTTGTAGGCTCTGCGGGCTTTGCAGGCTCCGCAAGCTTTGCAGGCTCTGCAGGCTTGGCAGGCTCTGCAGGCTTGGCAGGCTTGGGCACATCAGCCGCTGCTTTGGGCACGGCGGGAGACCTCGAATACCAAGAAGTCTCAATCGGGTGCATATGAGCTACTGTCTAAACTCCTAGTATCCCCCTTAATGACCCCTATAGTAGTCCCCTATATAATCCCCTATATAACCCCCTTTAAGGAGTTTAGACTATAGCTCATATGGTTGCATGTATGCTTGGGGGAGGTCTCGGTCATGTTTTGCAAGGATTGGATCCGACCTGTGGCAGTTTCACAAAACAACAAAGAGGAGGCCTTGCCCACAATACAGCTCAAAACTGTAACCATAGAGTCCCCCTTAAGTAGATAAAATATGGCTTTGGGTATATTAATATAAGATCCCCATATATCCCATATTCTATCTACTTCAGGGGGACTATAGCCTTGAAGATTGAGGACAGCATGGGGCTATCAGGTTGCTGTCTCCATTGCCTATCAGACTACCGGACAGCTGACCATAATTACAAGGCAAAGTTCTTTGCTCATCAAGGACCTTAGGGCTCAACTGGGAAGGGGCTTGAGGAGCCTATGAACATGAACTGTAGACTTGGACCTGAAGCTCAAACACGAAGACCTCCTAAATCCTAAACCCTAAACCTGAACAAAGGCCCACAACTCTCATGTCTCGTTGTGCCCTGTGATTTGGAGAGATGCTTCTAGCTCTTAACAAAAGGCTGATGCTCCCACAATAAAATAGAAACTACTGTATTCTAATAGGGTATATATTAGGGTTATATGCGGGTAATATTGGGATAATGGAAAATAAATTGGAAACGACTATATCATAGTAAAGAGTGAAGAGCTGGTGGTCGAACTTTTGGAATTGAAAAACATCAAGGTGTGAGCAAGCCGAGCGAGGGGTGACTCCAGCTGAAAAAGCTTTCTCGTGGCATGTACCTACATCTTGTGATACCGTTCCCTGGGGCTCCATGTCTATAAATAACACCTACATTGGGTCCCAATGTCTCTAAGTAGTACCTACATTGGGATCTTTGGAGCCCTACTCGTTGGATTGTTGGATTATGTGCATACTCCGTTTATGCAAAGGTTGCCAACGGTCGCAGAAACCTCGGCTTGACAATTCTTCCGTGAGACGTCTTTTTCTCTCCGATTTTTCCCTAGTCTGAAACCCTTTCGTTTTGCAACCTTCCGTTTTAACTCTTCTTGTTTGCCCCCAGAACGTCTTACTTTCAACATGTTGGGGCTTGCAACTCTAAAGCTAACCATCCCAGGCAAAGAACAAAACGGACCATGTGCAGATACCGAGGCTCCAGCGATAAAAACACACTATTGTTAAATGCTGATCCTTCTGACTCCTGCGCAGGCAGAAGTTAGCGGTGCAGGAGGCTCCGCTAGGAGGAAACTGCGTATGGTGTATGTAGGGCTTAGGGCTAAGCTGGTTGCACATTGGGGTACTCATCCCTTGAACCTCCCCAAACCCTTCTCCCTACGCCCTGTGTGCACAAAAATCTTGGACTCACAACGGACACGCTTGCGTAACGTCAAAAACTGAGTTTCTGGTTGGGAATTCCAAAGGTAAGATATTTAGCAAGGGGTTCCCGAAATTCAGCCAATTGTCCCTGCCCATGCAGCTGCCCTGTCTGTAGATGATCATATCTCCCCGAATAAGATTCCCAGGAAATGTCTTGCAAAATCCTACTTCACCAAAGTCAGACCCAAACCTTTGACATAAGCGTTGTAAGCCTCATGGAACTGTCTGACCGAAACAGAGACCCCGACTAAGCCTTTAAACTCCCCCTACAAGGATCTCACAACGGAAACATGTCGGAAGCCCCAATTGACACTGCCAATGGGGTGAGACTGTAGATTGTAGACCTGCTGAAAGAAAAAGAAGATTGGGAGGAACTTGGTGATACGGCGGGTATCTATTTGCCGTCCCTGTTCTGAATTCTCCGACCACATCTACATAACGCGGTAATGCTAAACCTGAAGCCATAAGCCTCTAAGTAATTTTGTCAGGGGGCTTCGGGACTAGTATTACTGTTGCTATAGGGCACGTATTCAGGCAGCAACGTCCTCGCGGGCGGAAGCCGCGTTCTTGGCCTGATGTGCGACCCTCTTTTGAGGGAAAGGCTCCCAGGTTAGGAACTGTATGGGGGGTTCTCAAGAAGATAGGTCCTTAGAGGGGCTGCAAGGACATGTAGGTTTTAGGTTTAAGGGGCTAGGCTGTTGAATTCAGGGCCAGATGGAGTGGCCCCAAAGAGAGAGTGAAGTAGGGATGCATGGGAATACCAAAAGGATGGTGGGGGTCCCTAGAGAGCTCTTTTTTGAGGCGATTTTGAAATTTGGAAAAAGCAAAAGACGGTCATAAAAACAAATGTACACAAAATTCTACACGACATATCTGTATTCTTACACAGCATGGTTTATCGTACTGTTGCTTCGATTGTGCTCCGAGTTGATCGGGGCTCGTGTATCAGGGCCGTCGGGTTCCCTGGAACCATGTCAGACCTGCAAGACGCAAGCATATTTGTACACACGCACACTACTAATTATTAATCATTACATGCATTGTTTAGGCATACATATATATATATATACACATGCACACATAAACTCTCTCTCTCTCTCTTCTCTCTCTCTCTCTCCCTCTCTCTCTCTCTCTCTCTCTCTCTCTCTGCATGTGGATATATATATATATGTGTATATTTGTATATACATATATGCGCACCTAATGCAATTGATTATAACATGATGTTGACAAGCAGAATAATGCACTGTAAATCACGGATCCTGGGATTAGGCCCCTCTACTGCATTATGTAGGGGTCTTTTTTTTTATTGGCGGGCACATCCTGGGCAGAGTCACAGCCGCGCAAAACGAAGAGTTCAGATATTTGAGGAAGTCTCGGCATCAAAGCCCAGCCCTAAAGTCCTAACAACTAGACCCGATCTCACGTGAACGAACTGCAACATGGCGCATCTCTGGCCTGCGCTTGACGTGGAGCCTTCCGTTTTGCCTGCCAAGCGAAGGGGGCTGCGGGCGTCTAGGTTGAGCTTCCCAAGAAGGTAGCATGTGGCAGAAATATGCCATGCTAGCACTGGTGTGGGTTCACTTCAAACCTAAGCCATAGCCTGGGATTCACTACAATGCGCCCTATAAGCTGGGGAGGCCAGCTCAAGAAGCCTCAGTTTGGGTTTAGGGTTTAGATGTTTAGGGTTTAGGGTCTCCAGGTAGTCCGCACGTAACCTGTGACTACATCAAGCCCTGCAACAGTTGGGCTGCAAATCAGCCGTGACTTTCTAGCATTGCCCCTGTGACATAGCAGTTTTCCGATATGAGCTATACTTTAAACTCTCAGTATCCCACCTTAATAACCCCTGCAGTAGTACCCTAACTATCCCCTGCATATCCCCTTTAAAGAGTTTAGACTATAATAGCTCCTGTCAGGGGCTTGATATCCAACAACTTGAAGCCTCCTTGCTCACAGGACCCGAGGCACCCACTCTCCTTTGACGCCACTCCCTTTTCAAGGGTTCCTGGAAATTACATTCTAGAAGCATAAGGTACTATAATAATGGGGATGCAGGCTCGAACAATACATCCAAGCCTCTGGTGCTTGTGTCGATGCGGGCTGACTTCGACACCTGGCTGCTGACAGAAAAACAGATATGACGGCCTAAGAAGTAAACTCGGATTTGTTTAAGGAAAGCGTGAGTGTAGCTTAGTGGAGCAGTAGACCTCTTAGCGGAGCAGTAGAGAATCTTCTAGATCTGCCAAACAGTAACGCGCAGGAGGTGCTACAGCAGGAATAGAAATGGCAGTTTCCCAAAATAGGGGGACCCCAATATAGACCCCAATATGCTGTAGTCCTTATTATAGGGACCCCCAGAAAGGTACCCCTAATTTTAGGAAACCTCCAAATTATTGAAGGAGCGGAGTTTCTGCTGCTGCTGCTGCTGCAGCAGCGGCTACCCCGGTGCTGTTGACATTCGCCACACCACACTTGCTACCATGCAATTCAATCCCGGGATGGCTATGTCTCGAGACCGGGATGGGGAGTCTCTGTAAGGTTTTCAAAGACGGGAGCCCAGAATAATCGACCTCAGAAGAAAATCACAATGCTGAAGGCCCTCGTGTGGGGATCCAATTTGAGGAGGACTTCTTGTGAAGATTATGTATCTTGAAGCCTTCAAACAACACTAATAGGCTTTGGGGATTCTTTTAAAGCAGGAGTTTAAGGAGATACTATTCCAAGTCTGTGACAGATTTACGGGCGCTATCTATGTTTAATGCTTAGGGCTTCAGAAAGGATATATTGCGTAGGGATGATGGGTCATGATGCTATGTAGAGATCACGGCCCGTAATAACTGCCACGAATATTTCAGTGGTTACTCAGCAGGCCTAGCTAAACCCTGAACCCTAAACCCCAATCCCTAACCCCAAACCCTCAACGGCTAAACCCCAAACCCTAAACCCCTAAAGCCCAAACCCTGAACCCTAAAGCCTAAACCGCGCTACCGGGCTCCAAGCATGGTACAGGTGTCACCAAACTTGAGCAGATTGTTCCCTGGCAGCCTTTGCGAACTGAGGAGTAAAAGTTTCTCAAAAAAAGGTTTAGGGTATCTCAAAGAATGGGGGGCAAAGGGATGCTAGGAATTTGGATTTAGGGTTTAGGGTCTAGGGATGATAGGAAAAGGGGTTCATTGGGCATTTTGAGAAAACCACAAATCTTCTTTGTTACATGCTGGCAGCAACGCGCAAATGCCTAATACCCTACACCCTAAACCCTAACCCCTAAACCTTATTTGGGTTACTTGCGGCACCGCATGCTTGACTGAAGCTGGCCACTGGAAGCAGAAGCAGCCTAGAGACGGTCTACGCCATGATGGTTCGTTTATATTGGTCTTGGGTATATTATTGGGATTGTAGTGGGATAATGGAAAAGAAAATGGAAACTATAGGGATTATGGGGGTTATGTAGGATTTATATAGGGATTATAAGGATTATATTGGGGTTATATTGGGATAATGGAGAAGAAAATGGAAACTACTGTATTATATTGGGGTTCTATAGGGATAGTGGAAAAGAACATGGAAACCACATTTTTTGATGAGTGCGTATGTGCTACTACAAGGATCCATTCCTCGTTTTCCTACAAGCAACACTAAAGACTCTGCCACTTCGGCGCAATCAATACCAAGACCTTTTTGATCCCTCCGCGCGCTGTTGTGCACCTCCTGCTGCTTGGCCTCAGACGGCATCAGGGCCAGCAAAGTCTCCACCGACAAGCAGACCAGCTCCATGGCAGGTTGAGTTTCACCCAGTCCTGGATCCTGGCTTCCCTACAGGGCTCAGACGTCCTCCTTGGGGTCAGTTGTTGGTAGCTTGACCTGGCATCCCAGCTTTAGGCCTTAGGGTTTGTAGAGTTTATGGCCTGAATAAGGTCTACAGTAGGGTTTATGGGGTACATAGTGGGGTTTGCAAGCGGGTTTTTGGAATGTTATTATTTTGTCCTGGCCAACTCCCAGGCGTTAAATTGTTGCGGTGATCCATTCCCCCATTCCTCCTCTTAACACAGCCAGGCTCACAAACCCACGTGTCAATTGTCAATATTCTCCAGTCTCACAGCCTTCCCGCCTTGCAATCGCCAGTCGCAGTTCTGAACAACTACTTCAAGCCTGATATTGAGAAATGTTGAGCTCAACAGACAGCAATCTCTCAAGCCCTCCCCTGTGAGCCTGTTCCAACCAACGTCCCAGCAGCATTCGCAGGAACCCGTGCTTACCCTCATCACCCTCCCTGCAATTGCTGTAAGGTTTATTTACTGGTAGCTTTGCCTCAATCCGGCCACAAATGCATCACAAACCCAAGAGCTACTGAGCTAACCATGGCCAGCCTTCATACTACAGGGATTATATAGGGGTTATAGAGGGATTATAGGGTTTATATTGGGGTTATATAGGGATAATGGAAAAGAGAATGGAAACTACTATAATGGGTTATATATGACATCTACCTGAACGCACATACCAAGACCTGTCTGCTTCGCCTTGCTCGCCATTACCGCGGAAGTGTCATCTGCAGTGGCATCCCAACAGCACCTGCTTTCATCAGAGGTACCTACCTTTTTCTTCCGCAAAGCCCGTGGCATCTTATGGGGCTTCGAAGTGTCTTCTTCCTCCTAGTTCCTGAACACTTCTCAAGCCCAACATCATCCTCGACCTTTCTCCAAGAGCTGTATAGAAGCCCTAAACCCTAAACCCCTAAACCCCTAAACCCCTAACCCTAAACCCTAAACCCCTAAACCCTAAACCCTAAACCCTAAGCTCAACTAGGACCCCAGAATCCAGAACCTACAATTCTAAGACTTCTCCTTGGAGGCCTAGTTGCGGGTGCTCGAGGCGAACTCTCCCAGGCGCAATCATCTAGAAGCCCAGTGAGCTGTTGATGCCCAAAATGTCCCTAAGCACTTTTTTCCGTTTGGAAGTATGGTCTTCTTTTGAAAGCTGGGGTCATGGAGGGTGTTTTGTACCCACAGCTGGATAGATGACTATCGCGTCTTTTGGCAAGTAGGAAGCTCTAAATGGTGTTCCTACAAGCACATTTCGTGTGTACCTAATCCTTAAGAACGGTCCGTCTCTACTGCCCTCATAGCCCCCCATTGTCGAACTCCTAAGTATAGACCTACTACGTGGAGAAACTTTCAAAGAAGCGAAGCTTTCTCAATTCAAAAGGACAGCCCAAATAGCTTGCCATCTGCAAGCACTGCAAGTTGAACTTGGGGGTAATATAGGGGCATTACTCTCAAGAATGGAGGATCAAATGAAAAGCACATGGAACATGAACTAGGAAGCGTGTCCCAATAATGAAGATTGCGTTTTTTGGATCTACAGTGGGGTCCCCATGTTGCTGGGAACTAACACATTGGGCTTGTCAAAAGCATGGCCGCCCCTTGGGTCTCCTGCATAATATGGCCCCTCATATTGAAGCAAACCACCAGGAAACCATAATGCTGACATGGGGATTTCCCAAAATTAGGGGTACCTTTTTGGGGGTCCCTGTAATAAGGACTAGTATATTGGGGTCTTTTTTGGGGTACTCTGATTTTGGGAAACTACCACATCCTTCCCTTGGAGTTAGGCTTTAGGAGCCTGAGGGTAATTTAGAACAATGGGGCATCAACTGGAAGACGAAATGGAAATTGCATCAAAGCTAGGACTATACATGCATGCCTTGCGATCATGATGTAGGTATTTATCGGAAAGCTGCGGATGAGATAATCATGATGAGTGAATGCGACCATAGCAGAAGCTCCTGCGGAATTGGCACCGAGAGACTCAGCCAGCCTGCCAAACCGTCCATTAACCCCCTGGCGCTCCAACTGCAAATCCTGCATGCGCATATCTTTTCTGTTAAACATATTCCCAAAGTATCCCTACATCAGCCCTGAAACGCATTGATGTCCACTGACCAAAGGCGCCATCCACACCAGAAACCCAAAGAGCCCAATACCCCCTGATTAAGGCATATACCCTAAATGGTACTAGGGTCCCTAATATGATTCAAGCTATATTCCTTAACTAAGAGATATTGGGCTCCCTGGGCACCCCCTAAACCCCAATTACCCCTATATAACCCTTATATCCCCCTTTAAAGGGACCCTAGGGGTATTGGGCTCCCTTAAAACCACCGCCTCGAACAGCTTTCTGGCCGCCTGTAGAAGGGCCACTCATCAAGGCCTCAGTTAGGAGTGAGGCTTCTAGGGCTTAGGGCGTCGGGCTTAGGGCTTAGGGTTTAGGGCTTAGGGTTTAGGGATTTTAGGGATTTTAGGGTTTAGGGACTTAAGGGTTGAGGGTTTAGGGCTTATAGGGTTTAGGGTTTAGGGCTTAGGGTTGAGGGTTTAGAGGGTTCAGAGTATAGAGGGTTTAGGGGTTGGGGAAATTAGGATTTGAATCCCTCTAGTGCAGAATCGTATGGAAGATAAAATGCTCAGCACCAAATGTCCCCCTACCCAAAATCCCCGACTGAAAATCAAGGATTAAGGGTTTTGGTGTTTAGGGGTTAGGGGACCCCACCCCATCGAAAAACCCTAACATAACATGCTGACGTTCCATGTTGCTTTGGAAGAGGTTCAGAGCTTGAAAGGAACCCAGGTCTTGGGAGTCAGGAGCTTGAGGGACACTAGATCCCCGCGCCAGATTCCTATCAACAGCGTTTCGGGTTTAGTTTTTTTTAGGATTTATGGTTCAGGGTTTTGGGGTAGGGCTTCCCATCTTGGGCTTGGCGCTGTATTTTGGACGTTTGGATCTGTGGCTTCGTTCCTTAGAGGTCAAAACGGCTTGTGGAATATGTTCCAGGGATTTGACCGGGTGGGGTGTGATCTGCTGGTTCACGCTAACAGGATACCCCGAAGAAAGCAGGAATGATATCAGTAAACACTTTACATGGATAGTGGAGGTCCTTTGCCGGATTATGTAGAGAATCTTGTTCGGAACTCTCATCTTGCGCTGGCGGCTTCTGTTTGGGGTGCAGGCCGTGTCTGGACAACACTCCCAACCACGCCACAAAGATGTTATGACTGTACTGGCCTTATCATGCTTCCTTTCATCCTAGAAATGACAAGGTTGCAAGGAAACCCGTCCTGAAAAGGGCTACTGCTTTAAGCAACTACCACAGTTGATGGACAGAAACTCATTCAACGTGAGCCTCAGTATTCTATACCGGCATGCTTCCAAACGCACGAAAAATCCTCAAGCCTTAGAAGCCCCAAGCCCTGAGGCCCTGAACTGTAAAAACCATATTACCCCTAAAACCCCAAACCCTAAACCCTCAGTGCTTTAGGCATGGCAGGACCGTTTCTGCCAGGGCCATGGCCTCCACAACAGCCACCTGTGTCGGGTGCAGTTAGTTCTCTTGGGCTCCCAGTTCCACCTCAGAATCTAAGGCTGCAGTGAGTGCCTTGGAGGTTCATATTTCTCCACTCAGTTTTTAGGATTTCAGGGCTAGATTGGCTGCTCTAGGCATCGTAGCAGACAAGGACTTCTAGACCTTTCCTTCACGTTTGGTGCATACAATGTCCCGCTGGGCACATTGGGAAAACCCTAAACCCTGTAGACCCTGAACCCACTAGACCATAAAGCTCTAAACCTTAAGCCCCTAAGCCCGAAACCCTAGCCTAGGCTTGTGGGACTGATTTCAGGAAGGGTCCCCGCACGCCTCATTACCAGCAACTCTCCCGACACGTTTTGACATTGCGCGCTTCATGCTTTGAAACTTGATGGTTCCGTGCAACACCCCCGAACACTTGATCATCTCGGGTATAAGGAACTGAAGAAGAGAGCGCCATGTCCGGGTAGTTTTGCAACCAAGTTGGGCTACGATACGTGTGAAGCCTATCATTTTCTACATCTCCGTACTAAATTCATGTTCCTCGAATGCAACCCGCAAGTTTAGAAACCACCGGCCTCGGCCGAGGGAACCATTTTGGGATCGCCGGTGATGATGATTGACGCCATGGACGCCCCAGGCGGCTGGTTCACCTGCAGACAAGTTAAGACCTGTTGGCTCGCCTAAAACACTCTAGAAGCCTTCTGCTTCGATGATGGTAGAGCCCATTGCACACAGAGGCAGCTTCAATATAGACCCCAGCCGAACTTGTGAAACACAGTTTCTTGGCGATGGAAGTAGTTTTTGCAAGGCCCGAAAGCTATGACTCTTATGTTTTATGCCCATCGCATGTCTTGATTACATGTGTGACTAATATGCACGTTAGGCAGCATGATGTGGCTTCTATACGGCAGGGGCGTGCAGACAAAGGTTCGGTCGTGCCCAATTTGCTGAGGCGCGTGAACCTGCGTCGACGTGAGACTCCCAAAGACGAGCGCAAACAGAATTGGGCACAGCCCTCCCCCAGCTGCAAAATGCGCCGAACCCTCTGGAGCATTGTGGCGCCTAGCGATGTCTAGCAGTGTGTATATATATGTATATATACAACCCCTATATACACCTAATATAACCCCAATATAACCCAATATAGTACAGACTTGTTGTTGCTAGCTGGCTTGGCACCTTGATGGTGACGCCAGGATGGTTCTTCCGGATGCCAGTGATAGTGGCACCTGCTGCACCACGAACGGAAAAGCCTGCTAAATGCTGCCAACTTTGCAAACAAGCAAACGTTGGCTGCAAAAAGCTGCTACGCCTTGGGAGACAAAATAAAATGGGGACTAATTTAATACATTAGGGTTATATGGGAATAATGGATAAGAAAATGGAAGCTACTACAGTATATTTAGGGTTATATGGGGATTATATAGGAGACAAGCCTGAAACTGCAAAGTGCTTTTGTTCGGCATGCCTCCTCTACCCATCAGACCACCAATGAGGTTGCCTGAGCCGGACCAGCAGAGTGTGCTTCCACGACAGTCTATGTCCCCCGTCCTGAACCAAGTGCAGCATCCAGTTTCTCAAAGTACCAGCAGTTTCGAAGTTCTTCTACCTACCCTGCAGACGCCGGAAACTCAAACAGCTGTAGCAAATGTGGCGCTAGACCTGCCCAAGATTCGAATTTACGTTTCAGCGTTGAAGGTTTGTGAACCAGAGGCATCACGCAAATTCCAGAAGGGGCAAAGAAGCAAACAAAGGCGAAGGACAACGAGACGACCAATCCTAAAAAAATGCGTTCATCTTTTTCCCATCACCCCTATATCATCCCCAATAACCCTAAATATACGGCAGTAGCTTCTATTTTCTTTTCCATTCTTCCCATATATCCCTAATATACTAAAGTAGTCCCCATTTTCTTTTGCATTACTACATAACCCCCAAGTTTCCCACCCCAATTTTGCAAGTCTAAGTCTGAACCATGGCTACGGCCGAAGAACCTGGTGTGGGTATTTCGCGGTAGGCGCCACCAGTGTTGACCTCCGGATGCGGATGAAATCGTTAGAGAAGCCCTTCATAGTTGTGGGCTGCAAAGGGCCCATGCTGTAACTTTTGATCTTGGAGGCCTTGCGGTGATACCCAATTAGTGCTTCTGGTCGGGGAGCAAGGCCTCAGCTTTCAACTCTACACCCCAAACGCTCCCGGGCCTCCATCGGAGGCAAAGTTGTTGGCAAAGGCGCCTCTTCCACCATGTTTGGCTTGCTGGTGGTTCGTAAGGTTTAAGGGAATGATGAAAGTCTGGGCCTTTCCTTCAGGAGGCCGTCTGAAAGCTAGGAGTCCCAGCCCTGAAGATCCTTCTTCTAGGTGAGTTTGGAGCTAGGCAGCTTGTGAGGAGACACATCCCGAGACACAGCTGCATATCCTGTTTGGTTGGTGGTTTCCTTAAGTAGGCGGACCCCCAGAAAGTAACCCCTAATTTAGGGAAACTACCATTTAAGAGTTCACGACGAAGGCAATTGATGCCTTCTTTCCCTGAGACCATCCCACTATAACCCCAAATACCCCCTATACAACCCTGTAAAACCCCTATAGACCCGGAGTCGGATGGAAACAGGCACGCTTTCAGAAGAACAATGCAGCTCGCAGATGCGGACGAAAACCTGTACCATGCAACCACACTAATTACGTCCAAAGCATGATGCGAGAAAAAAAGAAGCCCTGACCGACACTCATCCTTCATCTGTACAATCGGGGAAACATCCGGCGGGACCAAAGGACCAAAGAACTGCTATCTACAAATCCCTCAACCCCCTTTTAAATTCTATGAAGCCCTAGACCCTAAACCTTTTAAAGCCTTCAGACCTAAACCCTAAACCCT
>CAJNIZ010029002.1:137514-147895 GCA_905231905.1 Symbiodinium pilosum | reverse complement strand
TATTAATATGAGGAAGAGATTATATCTGCAGGTATCCGATGTTCATACATTACCCCAGATACAGGGGGCCTCATAACTTTTGGAAACACCTATATGCACATACAGGACCCGCTACACACACATATATGTGCATACATATTTGTATATATGCATATATATATATATATGGAGGCTGTAAAATGCCTACAGCCCCAAACCCCGGCGCCTAGACATTTAAAGAGACAACCATATACGCATACCCAATTTTTGGCATTCAAAGCGGCTCCGCTGTCGCCGCACGCTGCAGTCGTCCTCTTCGTCAAAGCAGCCGTCCTCACCGAGGACCTTCCCGGATTAAACCCCAAACCCACAACCCTTGGCCCTTACAGCTTACGGGTTTATAGGGCTTATGGCTTTACGAGTTTCAAGTTCTAAGAGTTTCTGGCAAGGTCTAGAGGTTAAGGGCTTAAGGGCATGTGAAGTGTTTATCGGGCATGGAGCTGAAGCGTTGAGGTGTTTGTAGGGTATGAGGGTCTCATAGGCTTCAAGGGATAAAGGGTTCCGGGTTTATAGGGTTTGGGGCCTTGGCAAAAGGAGTTCGCCAAAATTTCTTGTCTTCTCATGAAGACCTTGTAAATCCTCATAAGCCTCCACCTTGAGGGATTTCTTGAAATTGCTCTATGGGGAAGGCTCCAGCCCGTCTCCTAATATGCTTCACCGAAATGCTTTAGGGTTCAGGATTCTGGGGAATGAAGAAATAGAGGGAACAAGGGAACAGGACTTGGAACTTTCAACATGTGAGGTGTAGGGTTTGGAGCACCAGGGCTGAGATTTCCAGACTTGAGGGTGCAGCGTTTAAGACTGAGACCCCTTTCGGGCTTCGTGTAGGATAGTTGTGGGTGGCTTGATACTTTGTAGTTGTGATTCGAGGCTCGTTTATAGGTTTAGGAATCGGGGTCAAGGCTTTGCAGGGCTTTGAGGCTTTAGGAGTTGGGGCTCGCCGGAAGATGCTATTACAACAATTGCAAGAATATGTTAACAGGGGCGGGGGAGTCGTAACGTTCTGTGGCAGTTTGCAGGGGATACAAGAGCTGGGCAGCACCTTCAGGCGAGGACGGTCCCTTTGGGTAAGAACTTCGGCTGCAGTGCTTTGGGATTGGTTTCTGGTATCCCCCTTATATTGGGATAATGGAAAAGAGAATGGAAACTACTATAATGGAGAATCAAATGGAAAAGAAAATGGAAAATGAAATGGAAACCCTAGGTCCCTTTAAAGGGGTATGGATTGGTTTCTGTGACAAGCACGGACTACCCAGAACGAATCTTCAGGTCTCTCCAAGTTAGTTATGCTACTGCGATGACGAGTGTCTGGCAAATAGGATCAGAGGACTGGGCCTGAGGGTTTGTCGTGTGGGCGTGGGTCTTGGTTTAGCCTGTGTGCAAAGCATGATGCTAGCCCTTCTGCTTTGAATGGCTGTTTCCGGGAGCGCGACAGCCAAATGCCCTGGCAGAGGCGTAGTGGCGTAGTGAGCCGCACCCTGCCGCACCCAAAAAAGGCGGATCCCATTGCTTCTTCCTCAACAGTCTCCAAGCTCTTAGGCGGCCTTGAAACAACCCCGAGCCCTGAACCCTTGACCCTAAACCCTCGACCCAAAAGCCTAAACCCAGACCCTTGCCGCTCAATACTCGGGCTAATCCCTAGACCCCAAACCCTAAACTCTGAATCCTAAGCCCATGATGCGCACCACGAGCTCCGTGTCCATGCCTCCTGCAACGCCTCCGACAGCTCTGCATGGCGCTCCTGACAGGGCAGCAAGAGAAAATAAGGGTACAGGGTTCAGGGTGTCGGGCTTAGGTCTAGCAAACCAGCAGATGTCGTTTCGGTTGGTCGGTTCCATGACTTAGCACAACGTAGCCAAGCTTCGGCGTTGATGATCGCCGTGACGAGCTCGCGGCGGAGTTCTTCTTCGTCGGTGTCGCCCTCCGAGCGAGCCGGATACGGGCAAGGAGTCGGAAAAAAACAATGCTAAACTCGTACTTAATCATGTGCCACCATATGTGCAAGTAGAGTCCGTCCCCTTTTTCCGGACTGAAAAAGTAAGCTCTTAATAGTGATAATGAAGCACTATCAGCAAAGCCGGTCATCTGTTATGAAGCGGAGGCTGGCCTGCATTCTAAGCAACAATCAAGCACCCCGAGCTCACTCCTAAGGCCTATAATAATATCGGTTCAATCTTCAACTTCTTACTCCCAAAAAACCTGGAGTGAAAACGCCAAACTTTGAATGATGATGTCCCCAAAACCCCAGCCTCTGTCGTTGTAGGCGTGCTACACCTGCCGCAGCTACAAAAAATGACATGGGGATATCAGATGCATCAGGCACTAAGATAGAGATCGTAGGGATGAATGCAAAGATTGAGCCATGGGTCACGCAGATTCCGCATGGTGAAAATGGTTTTCAAGTTTAAGAGCGAACTGTCGGAAAGTGTGTCCATCGGGCAAATGCAAAGAAGCTTCGGACACACGCCCATACAGCGCCTTATGCCTCACGATCCCATGGCCCTGTAGAAAGCAGAGAAGAAGCTATGACCCATCAGCAGGTCTGACAAGATTGAAACAGCCCTACACACTTACACAGGCATGCTGCACCTGAAAGCCAACTCTTTTGACGTGGCTAGTTATAGTTCTACTACAGCTCAGGCGATCAAGCATAAATCCATGCACGATTCCATATTTGCGTCATTGAGTCATTGAGCAGGTCCCATATAACCCCGCATGGCTTGATAATTGTGCGCTCGCCGACGGAATTCAATATGTTTGCTTTTGCTTTTCTGTGGGGAAACCTGGATCATCCTAACCTCTTCAAAACACCTATCAACATGAATGCGATCGTGCCCCCGAAAGAATGCCACTCAATACGAATGCAATCCTGCCATATTCTACATAATCATACCTAGCTACATATGCACACCTAGTCATATGTATACCTGCGCATGCATGTGCATGCCCTACCGACCTACGCATGTACGCGAAGAAATAGGTGCATAGGCAGAGGAAAAGGTACAATTATCAAGGGGATTAGGGGCCGAGAATGATTCATTTGAGCTATAGTCTAAACTCCTAGTAACCCCCTTAATAAGCCCTATAGTAGTCCCCTATGTAATCCCCTATATAATCCCCTTTAAGGAGTTTAGACTATAGTACATTTGCTTTGGTGCCTGGTGCCCGGTGGATCTAGGTCCAGCGTCCTGAGCGCCCGTTGAAGCCAAGGAGCCCTGCGCGAGCGGCGATTTGCGGGCTTTCATCAGGCCATGGAGGCTAAAGAAGTGTTACAGGTTCTATGAGCAAAACGGGCACAAAAAGCGCATTGCACAGGCTCTAGAGGACCTCATCTTCATGGAACTTGTGGGGCTTTCGAAGACCTGTGATGCTTGTTTACGTTGACTGAGGGGGATGGCCTGTCCATATATCCCATCGCTGCAATGCATATCACCATCCTTGCTTCTAGCACTTCGGTCATGGCTGTCCTTGAATCGTTCACTTGCGCAGCATAGGTGAAACTTGCCGTTTTCAACCTCAAGGCTTCAGATTACATACAACAGGCAACATGCTAGACTTTAGAAACCCAAGTCTGCACTGTTGGTAAACGCAGAGCCCACGAGAATGGATGACAATAATCCGTGAAGGTCATCCATCGCGCTCCCAACAATTCCTTGAGAAACTGTACTTAGCTAGAGCATTTCAAGCATCAAGATGCGAAAGCCAAAAACAGCGACCAGCCCAAGTGTGGCAGAGCCAACAACACGAAAACAACATTTTGCGTGCACTATACACCAGCTTCGTCAGGATTCTATAGAGGATGAGTTAATACGACCCTATGTAAGCGCTGCCTTCCTAGCTTGGGGCCACCGTCGAGGCTGTGTCTCTGTGTGGCATCCATCATCCACTCGATTTCCTTGTTCATGCAGGCTGTAGCTTTGCATTCAACAGTGTATATGGGTGGTTGTCAAAATAATGATCCCGTTTTGGGTACCCTAAATATGAGGTGCTGTATTATAATAGGGCCCCAAAAAAGGACCACAATTTTGACAACCACCCATATGGGAGAGGATTACTGTGTGCATTCTTTTTACACGGGAAGGCACCTTGGCATCCATTGCGCTGACGCTGGAGCCTACATTCTTCGATGCTGCTCACATGCGCTCGGGGTCAAAACCGAATCGCTGTTTCCAGAACTCAAGTGGGAACTCATCAAAACCAAGTCCTCAGGACGTAATAAAACCATCTTGAACGTATTGTTTGCTTTGTAACAAACTGCCAAAACGCCCTGGGAACACAAGAGCCGCCAACGGATGCCCCCACAGCTGCCAGGAGACAGCTCCGCTGGTCGAAGTTCATTTACATGCGCATCTGTGCGCGGGAGTAAAATAGGAACAAGCCCTACTCCAGCCTGTGCCGTACATCAGACAAGCTCCAACAGCTTTCTACTCGGGCCGCAAAATCCATCTGGCTTTGCCCGCGGCCGGAGAGTGTTCGTCTATTACAGCATATCTTCTGTTTATTTAATTCCGCTCTTCCGTTGAACATCAGAGTAGCCTAAAACTTACAACACTCGACAAAAGTCCCCAACCGTTTACCCCAAACCCGTACCCCTCAATACGTAACCCTACAAACCCATAGGACACCCTAAGGATAACCCCAAAAACTGTTTTTGCGACCCCAGGTGCTTGCCACAGGAGATCCTCCGCATCCTTGGCCACCTCCTTAGGCGCCTGGCATTTGGCATTCATCATTGGCTATAAGGTACCTTTGAAGGGGTTTATAGGGGTTATATAGGGATAATGGAAAAGAAAATGGAAACTACTATTTAGGGTTTAGGGTTGAGGGTTTTCCCAAAATTAGGGGTACCTTTTTAGGGGTCCCAATAATAAGGATTGTACTATATTGGGGTCTATATTGGGGTCCCCTATTTAGGGAAACTACCATAATTCGGGGGGGTTTTCCCAAACTGGGTTACCCTAGATTCCTTTGAAAGGGGGGGATGTGATAGTCCCCCTTACCGGTCAGAAGAAGAGACAATGATTGCAAACCCTAGTGCAGCATCAGCCTCTGTATAATAACAGTGCCCAATTAGCCTGCATGAAGGGTGATGACTTTCCTTTCCCCATTGACAAACATGGAGGCCCAGAAGGGGGCCAGGGCCTTAGAACAACTACAATCCCTCTAAATGCTCAAGAAAGGCTGTATAGGCAAAAACTAGATGCGCCAAAACCCAATTCTCATCAAATAGGCCCTGACCTTAAATGCACATCTATGTCCCTATATACCACCCGGAGAACCCTACATAACCTTTCTAGCCCTACATGTTTTATAGTCTAAACTCCTAGCATCCCCCTTAATAACCCCTATACTACTCCCCTACATAATCCCTTATATAACCCCCCATTAAGGAGTTTAGACTATGGCTCATATAGCTGGTGATTTAAACCATTGATCCACCCCCAAGCCCTCTGGCGCCTCATCCTCGGAGTGTCCCGAGAGCGACCCGAAGGAAGCTGTCGAGGCTGTGGATCTGCTGGAACCTGGCATAAAAGAGGGGTGCTTAAGGTTATAGTCCCCCTTAAGTAGACAGAACATGGCTTTGAGTATAGTATAAAAAGATCCCCATATACCCCATATTCTATCTACTTAAGGGGGACTGTACTGCTAGAAAAGGTTAATTTAAGGAGTATATCGAGGTATAATAAGTTGTATAGGGCTATCTAGGGACACAAAGCGGAGCCTGGCATCTAACAGGACTCACGGTTTAGGTGCCTACATAAGTAATTTAGAGGATACTTAGGGCTTACTGTAAAGGTGTAAGGCTATACAAAGGTTATACAGGGTTGTGTCATGTCGTATAGGGCCGTATCGAGATATATGTATATACACACACATGTACATATATAGGTCTGTATCTGTATCTGTATATGTATGTGTGTGTGTGTGTATGTAGGTGATCTATATATGTCTACAGATGTAGATACGTAAGGTCAGGAATACTGGCTGGAGCCTGACATCCAAAAGGACTGTTAGGACTTACTACAGCATGCCTAAACCCACAACATGTACAACCGCATGGGAAACTGAAACAGGCCTCTACATTCAAATCCCTATATGGGGGTTTCCCAAAATGCGGGGTACCCTTTTTGGGGGGCCCCTATGGCAAGGATTCTAGTATATTAGGGTCTATATTGGGTCCCGTTATTTTGGGCAACCACCATATCACCCCCTCGCATACCCAGTTTCCATGTGATTTCCATGTTTCCGCATGCGTTTTCTCTCGTGTCGGATGTAGGGGGGTTATAAGGGGATACTAGTGGCTTCTACATTCTACTATAAGGTTGGTTCCTTGGAAAAACAGCTCCTGCACTATCGTCCAAGCTCTTAACCCCCCACGGGGGTGATTCCTACAAGGGCCTGTCATACTCCATTGCAAGGGCCTGACCTTCTTGGCAAATGACCAAGCACGAATATGAGCTCCTTGACAGCTGTGAGCTACCCTTCTTTTAAACAAACGGTGCACTGGGCATTTCTAGGACTCATTTTGAAGTCCACAAGTTCCCTCACAATCCAATGTCACCCCTAAGCAAACCCAGTACTGCCCCTATCATGCACATGCAATCCCTGATGAGCGCTAGCTATTTCGGAGGCCCACGAAATAGAGGGATGTGTGCACGGATTTACAAGCAGACAACGGAATAGTAGTAGAATAATGATAACAACAGTAAACAACAATAATAGTATGTAGTATGATAGTAATTATAATAGTACAATAGTATAATATAGTAATAGTATGACAATATAATAGTATAATAGTGTAATGGCGTAATGGTATACGAGTATAATAGTGCGAAAGAATAGGGAGAGGTTTCTTCCGGAAACCCGCGATTAACACTCCCAACAATTTGAGAGTTCAATTACTTAAGCTTGGCTCATGTGCACCTATGCCTTCCCCTCTGAAGCTTCATCCCGAAACTGAGATACCCAAAGCGCAAGTTTCATACACAACTGAATCCCAAACCTGAATCCCGAGGCCGAAATGACAGAGTATCGGGTTTTAGGTTAGCATGTTACGTAACACTATCGTTACGTACAATAACCCGTATAGTACAGAGAATACAGAATGTGCAGAATGTTACATGGATATGGTTTAGGTTTTAGGGCCCTTTAGGGTTCCCAAACCCTATAAACCCTAAGCCCTACGGTTCAGGTATTACATTTTCGGGTTTCCTACCTAGCTTTCGCCCAAGCCACCAGGACCATCCTCGTATGTGCACGGCCGCGCGGACAGCTTGTCCAAGGGACTCAGCCTGGGAAAAGAGGGCGCGAAGCTGGCTTTAGAAAAATTGTAATTTCCCAAAACTGGAGGACCCCAATATAAACTGCAAAAAGACTATAGTCCTTAATATAAGGTCCCCCAAAAAGTACCCCTGATTTTTCGGAAATCCGCCAGTAATGAAAAGACCTGAGTAATCAGTAAGATTCTTCCGTTGGAATCCTTCCATACTGAAACATAGTTAGCCCGTCAGACCTTCCTCGCCTAGCACGTGGGTACCTACAGTCCAGTATTCCCCAAGTCATAGATAGCATGCCGGCCAATTTGTTTTGGGCTCCATTCTGGAGGAAAGTGCCCTGATGTTTCCAAACATTGCCGAAAGGGATGTTGTACAGCACCGTAGACTGCGACTTCTGCGGCCACTAAAACCTGTAGCCAAACACAAACCTTACTTGAGTAGAAACCTTGTCACAAACATTGCAACAATGAGTGTTTCAAGAGTCTTAGTCCGTCTAAGAGTACATGATTTGCAGTAAGCAACAGCAGGCCAACCTTTTGAAGCAGGTCAGTACTGACCAGCATCAAAATCTCAATTTTGGTTGGCCTTGGAGCCGTTTTAAAAGCATTAGTATAAGGGCTTAGGGTTTAGGGTAATTATGAAGCCAATAAGCGAAAATATGTTTTTTTTTTTAAGCCCAGCAATGCAAATCACAGCTGCGCAACGTGGCAAAGAATCCAGAGTCTCCGTAAGCCCCACAGTGCAATACGCCTGAAAGACCTCCCTGCAATTGGGTACGAGTTCCCAAAACTAGGTTCCCATGTTGGTGGCCCTAGACTCTCTCCCCCAATAACCAGGGCTAAAGATGCTTAAACTTTATTATAGAGACCCAAAAAGGAAGCCCAAAAAGCTTAAAGTTCTGCCATTGTCTAAGTAAGTAGATATGCAGTGACTTAAACTAACCTATACTCAAAACGAGCCATCATTTTGAGAGTAATCCAATTGTCTGGTGCCGGCGGACACATTACATTGTCCTGAGTTCTACCGACTTTCCTGCACATAACACACCAGTGAAACAGCGTGGGATGCTTGGTCCGAAAACCTTGCAGTTCAGGGTTTATTAACATTACTTAGGGGTGGGGAGGGGGGGTGAAGGGGGGCCATTTGCGCTTTTAAGTTTTAACATTAAGGAAGTTTGAGAAATGGGGTCCTAAGTGATGGGCATGTTTATCTCGTCTTGCGGGTTGAGCGTCTAGGGTTTAGGGCTTAGGGCAAACTTGAACTAGGGTGGGGCAAGCAGTAGCCAGACCACAGGATATGAGTGCACAAGTCACTGCAACATGGGTGTGTACCAACATGGGGAGGTTTCCCCAAAATTAGGGGTACTTTTCTGGAGGTCCCCATAATAAGGATTCAAGTATGTTGGGTTCTATATTGGGGTCCTCCTGTTTTGGGAAACTGCCAACATGAACATCCTCATTTACTGAGTAACACCCGGCACACACACATCAACTGACTTATGCTGAAGGGAGAGAGAGGGAGTGGATCCCTATAATCTACCTGTATAATCCCCATATATACCCCCATAATGCAGCCAATGTCCACTCCCCCACTCCCCCTTAAGCACCAGTAGGTCAAGGAAGTTGTTCAAAGTACATGTCCCCAGGTGGCTATAAGATAGGTATCCTGCTTTGTTAGAATCCCCTTCTAAGGAAGTGCATTCCCAACAGCCCCTTCTTGACAGGAACCTGTAGAACAACCCCTTAAACCCTAAACCCTTCAACACTAAACCCCTTTTGATCAACCCAGGGACCTTTAGAACACCCCCCGCATCAAGCAAGAACGGAGCCTGGCTTGCGTGGCCGGCTGTTCGCCGTCGCTGCCACTGGGGGATCCAGAGCACTCTGACGACGCCTAAGGATGTTGAAGGCTATTTAGGGTTTAGGGTTTAACCCTAAACCCTAGTTTACGGCTTGGTTTTTCCCATTGCTAGCCCCAAGAAGCATGACCCAGAAACAATCGCAGGCACCGGGCTCCATCCCAAGAACAACGCCAAGTTGGATCGCCCGCTAGTTCTGTGGGGAACCCTATATCCCGTCCCCCGAACAGAACTTACTGTAACTCTGCCCATACCCAGACTCCCTACATTGGAGAAACCAGCTGACTATAAGGAGGCCCCAGCTTTTTTGATCCCTTGGGGAGGGTCTTGGTACTTACTTCCACTGAAGTGTTTTCACCAGGCTGCTCCATGCCAACCCTGCGCCCGCCGCCGTGCGAGCGCAAGAACCTTTCCCAAAAGGCTGGGGGTTAACATAACTAGTGGGCCCCAATACAAATCCCTCTCTCTCTCTCTCTCTCTCTATATGTATATGTACCTGTACATGAATGCATGAATAGCGTAAGCTTAATAATAAGGCCTCCAAAAGGAAGGCCCCTTGGAAGCTCTCATATAGGTTGAAAGGGGATTAAAAGTCGTTGCAAGGCTCAATGGACTGAAAAACGGATCCCTGCAATGTAGCCCTAGGGACCCAAATAGCCCAATGTAGGTAATATCTACATAGTTTGAGGCCCAATGTCGGAATTATTTGTATACTTGGATCCCCATATAGCCCTTTATATCCCCAGTTTCCATTTCATTTTCTATTTTTGTTTCTATTTGATTCTCCGTTATTAGTATAATTTGTATACTAGTATCCCTAGGGTGAGGGATTCAGGTTGGTTGAGACAAGCTGCACAAGGAACAAGTTATGCAGATGATATACGCTGCTGCATTATGGACTTGTGTCTGTCAATCATCACTGCGGCTCTTTCGGGCACGTCATAACATTACGGCAGCCTCGCTGTCATTCAACAAATAGAGCGCGCTCAGGCATGACTGCGAACAATGGAACCGGGTTATCCTCTGAGCCAGCTATGTTCCAATACCTGCTTTCCTCAACCCTGCATCACCGTGCTTCAGTTTCAACGTCTCATTCCCTTAGAAAACATGTCCTCCAAACCCAAGCTCCTAAATCGCCCAACTGACCAACGCCCCAATGTTCTCCAACGTTAAAACGGGAAGGGAAGAAAAAAAGGATCCTTTTTAC
>CAJNIZ010029002.1:102256-137448 GCA_905231905.1 Symbiodinium pilosum | reverse complement strand
CTAAACCCTAAAACCCTAAAATGTGTTCCTGTCATCCCTCTCCCCCAAATTCTCTTCCCTGGTCCACTTCGCCTGCCACTCCAGCTCTGGTCGCAGTTGGAAGGCCTATGCATATAGCCCCCCTTAAGTAGATAGAATGTGGGATAAATGGGGATCTTATAATATACCCCAAAGCCATGTTCTATCTACTTAAGGGGGACTATACATCTTGCACCTTGGGTTTCAGGTCGCCTCTCAAAAGTTTAGATTCAATCTGTAGGTTCAGAGCCCAGGGCGAGGGGTGGGAGATCGCCCTATGCTTGTGCTTTGTCCTAAGTTCGTGGTCCAGCAAGTTGGAAGTGTGCTGGTTTACACCATAGGTGCTTCCGCGGCTTAGGGGTTTAGGGGCCTCCCCTTCTTGGACTCCCCTTCTTGGAGCTCCCATAAACTAAACCTGAGAAATGCAAACATGGATTCTGCAGCGCCATGCCATGCTCCATACTATATCTCAAGCCCCATTTTTGATTAGGCAGGTTAATCTTCAATTCGCTTTCCGTTCTCCTGCCTCTGCATCAATATAAGTGTTTAGGCTGGAATCAAGAGTAGTTCCTGCATTGACCTAGCAAAGAGGATCTGAAGTGTTGGCTTGCAGAGAAAAAAGCAATGAGGTTCAGAAGAAGTAAACTGGAACAACCTCTGCGGGTGCTTTGCCCTGGTCTGGTCTTGCATGTGTTCTCCTACGAAGGTCTATTGCGTCTGCAGCGAAAGTTTGGATGGCCCTTGAAGGCACAATGGCTCGTCCTACAAACAGGTCCTAGCCGGCATAGGTCTGAGGTGTCTGTAGAGAGTAGTAGAGAGGCCAGTATGAATACAGGTATATCTTCAATTCACCGTTGCACGCCTGACAGGGTATGTAACCATCTTCAACACAGAAACCTCACCTGAAGCAGCGCAACTGACCTGACAACCAAACAGACGTTGAGCTCTTGAAGCCCGCTGAAGCTTAATCACAGTCTGCAGCATCAAGCCGGCTTACTGTACCTCTCCCTCAATCGATGCTTGGGAAGTTCTCTTACACTCCCTGATTTCTCTCAGCCCTGGACTCAAAACCAGGATATAGACCCTCTTTATTCCTGTGAACATCTACATGCCCCGATAGATCCCTGTGAATTTTGGAGAACAACGCCATAAAGGCTCCGAATCACCGATGCAGTCATATCACGTTAAGCTGGCCTCACAGATGCGTCGCATAGCTTCATCAACGTGGAAGCCACCTTGCACTAGCTGAGAGCGTAAGAATTTGGATTCAAGGTTCACAGGGTTGGGCTTTTGAGTTTAGGACCTATTTCGTTTGGAGCTTAGTAGTTTGGGTTGAGGGTTCATTTGGGCCATCTACGGAGCAAATGGGATTTAAAAACATTGGGGTGGTATGGCGTGTTTCCTACGATCTCTGCATGCCCTCTCAAGGCACAACTTTTTCACATCATGAGAAAACGCAGCATAAGACTTTAAGTACTTTGTTTGCCTTCTTTGAAGGTCTACCTGTCGAGCTGTTATCACTAAAACGATCACTGCTGTCACAATTAAGACGGATACTTTAGCCACTAGTCTTCAGCTGCACAAGAACCCTGCAACTGAAAGCCCAAGACAGCAAAAGCGGCCACCTTCCTTCACGTGCGCAGACCATCGCTCGCCATGCCTTCGCTCCAGTGCTTCCTCAGTGCAGCGGCACCTCTAGGAACAGTTATCTGGTTTGGAGGTTTTGCGTCGTTCCGCGGGAACTCCTGCAACTCAGGGTGCTCATCGTACCCTTCAAACCAGTCCCCATTGCCTTCAGTCACGCTTGCAGGAGTCGTCATGTCCTGGGAGCCTTTTGATTTTGGCTGCCAGGTGGCGATGAGCTGCGTAGCGCGGCGAGCAACGAGCCGCATGCGCAGACGGTCGACAACCTGTTCCTTGCTCGAGTCACGGTGGCTGCCGTTGTTGTTGTTTTGGGGGCGATGGGCTCGGGGTTTTCAGAACCTCGTGATCCGATTATGCAGGCAGGGATCTTGCTTCAACATTCTATCATCCCATAAGGCATGTGGATCCTCTCGGCTAAGTAGTAGCAATCTTCCTAGCATCGCTAATAAATCGTTGGCGGCGGCGGCCGCAACAACAGCGGCAGCAAGAGCATCAATTAGAAACTTGTAGCATACTTCTCCTCAGAACCGTACTATGAGTGTCTATGGGTATAGATCACCCCTGATAATGCTACAGAAATCTCGAATACGTAGCAATGATGGAGGTACTGTCACGCAATTTAAGGACCGTTTCAAATGCGTCTTTCCCAAACACAATACCCCCAAGTAAATCCCCAAACTATGACAACACTTATCAGCCTTATGAATACACTACAAGGATTTCCACCAAGGGATCTACCATTTTAAACCCCTACAATAAAAATGCCTTCGGTCCCACGCAGTCAGCCAAGTCGCCCTCTTCTTGTCCCCCGGCCCGGGTGTGGGCGGCGGCTCAAGAAACCTACGCTTAGATGCAGACTTGAGGTCAAGGATTTCTACCGTTTAGGGTGTCTGGGTCGTTATGGTTTTGGGGCGGGAGGAGGAACCGAGAATCATTGACAGCGGGCTGATCAAAGCATGACCTACGCCCGCAAAGAGCTTTGTAGATCTCTGTTGCGTGTGCAGCTTTAGAATTTGTAGGAGTTTTGCTTTATAAAGGATGGACCTGGAAATGAGTGAAAATACATCTTTACGCACATCATGGCTATGGTGGCATACGATAATAGAATTACGCTTCCAGTTGACAAGCCGATTCCAATCAAGGTACTTGGTAAGATTGAAAGCTGCAAGTTTGACAACCTGAGCAGAGATTCTTGAGAGCAGACAGCTCAACGTTCAAAGCGTGTGGCTGCCAAGGCGGCTTTCCTGCTAGCTAGCCTTTCTACAGCCGTAGAAACAATTGGCGGCTGTCGTGCGCAATCCAATGCCAGAAAATCACCGAAGTGATCTACACCCAACATAGACAATGACAAAGGGCATGTGCAATGAGTGCAGGAAGCCATTAAGGCTCAGATACTTCCCATGCGCAATATATGCCAGCATTTCGGCCTGCATCAAGCTTGCGTGTAAAGTGAGGATATCACCTGTAAAGATTACTGCTTTTGTGACACAAAGCCTATTATTATTATTACTATTATCATTACCATTTTGTACCCCTGCTGAAATTCATTCAGGTCCCCTACAGATTCCCTAAAAATGTGGGCTAAAAGGCGCACCATGCCCCCCTATGACGCTCTGTACAATCACCAGACTTCTAAGCAAGATCTTCCCTGAACCTTAAAGCCTAACCCATCCCCTTGACTTCCTGCGCAGAGAAAAACTGAGGCAGCCACCCTGCTCGCGGCGAGGCTGATGGGACCTCACTTTTACTATACAATTATTGAGAACCTTAGGAGGAAAAAGATGGAAAACAACATGGAAACCCTAGGTTCCTCCAAGGCGGTATACAATGAATACATCGGGTTTGGGAATAATACCCTGAAAATGGAGAATCTCATCAAAACAATAATGGAACATAATATGCAAACCGGGGTTCTATGGGGTTTGGCAAGGAGTATGATTTTCAAAAAATACGGGCTCTTCTGAGAGTCTCTATAGTAAGGAATATATAATTATAGAGAGATATGTGTATATGTAAATAGGTTTTATGCCTGGAAATCCCCACTCCTCGTTATGAAGTCCTCTTGCCCAGAACAATCTATACTGGGCTTGAAGCTTTGGAAAGGGTTGCGTTTGGGGTGAGACCGGAGAGAAGACTGTCCATGGCTCTGCGGCTTCTTCCTTGGGTCTTACCTATGATTCTCCAAGTAGCCCCCGCCAAAAGGAGCTTTAGATGGTCCCGACCTTTGAATGGTTCCTGCTACCTAGTGACCTAGAGTATTTGGGTGCTCGGGATTTCAGGGTTAGTTTCCAGAGCCCTTTCAAAGACAAGCGTGTCATGCTGCAACTCCAAACCCCTACTGGCACTTTGTTGTCACGCTTCTGGGAGCTTCACAGGAAAGCTGACAACAGCGAAATGCGCAGCCAATCAGAGCGCCTTCTACAAATCAGAAGCGCCAGGAAGACCAACCATGAAGACACGCATCAACAGACCCGTTGCGCTCCAGACTCATGTCAATATAAACGAGCCCTACGGAATCTGACAGATCTTGATGACCTCAGCTACGAAACCTTTGGGAGCCTCAGTGTACTACTTCCTGCGGCTGAGTGGCATCTCTAAGACGCGGTGCCTACAGTCTCTTGCAGTTCAGCAGGAAGTGTGCACTGTGGAGAAGGGTTTAGAGAGGCAAAGCTCAAGGTTTCCACAGGTAGGCGGCACTCTGATACCCGACCCAGTATTGGGGTCTGTAGCAGCTCAGCCCAAGCTTGTTTGGGCACACTTGCAAGGTTAGGGAGAGCTTGGGGTCTTTGAGCCAGATGGAAGAGGGAAAGGGACTATAGTATAAGGGCTTCCAAATATCTGCAGTACATGTGGGGATCGGACTAATAGCCTTGGACTGCGTTTTTTGAACTAGGAGGCTGCTGCTCATTTATACGTGGGGCTGGTAGGATTGCAAAATCCAGGATCCGTACCATTATCTAAATTTCTCAAAAGTAGGAGCTACATGATTAACATTGCCAATATGATTGTAGCTCTATGTGAGGTACTCTATACCATCTCCGTACAAGGAGTCTGGGACAACGATGTTGGCAATTGATTAGGCTTTGCCTCTACCATAGTCAGAGGATCTCGGCAAATCATAAAGCTTGTTCCAAACAAGAATGTGGCGATTTTGGTAACCCAAACCCCTAAACTGAGGACCCTATGCAAGTCATCGGAAGTTTGTAAAATAGCAATCCCTGCGTACAAGTCAAGACTCAACATTATGATTCCTTTGCACTCCCCGTCTCAAAAGGACCTGGCGTTTGAGAAACCGCAGCATGCAATGACCTCTGCCGAGAGACGCGTCGAGCTATGAGTTGCACCTTGAATCTTGGGATTTAGGATCTAGGGTTAGGGTTTAGTGGGATCAGTTCAGTTGAGGGTTTTGTTGGGCGCTGAATGCAAGTTTGTTCAGCATGGCAAAGCAGCCGTGTCAGCAGCAGCCCAGACTGGAGCCGAAACTATCAAAGATCGTCAACAAAAACTCTGTTTGCCAGACACGCTGGGCATACTAGCAAGCCGTGGCAACAAGGGACGGCAGGAAGTTCACTTTGTGAAGGTGGGGGAGAACAAGGGCGCGGGAGGATCGCAGAATATGGGAGCCTCCATAAAATAGGTGCACCGGGATACTATTCTCGACAGAAACTCAACTGGGTTGCTGTCACGGAACTCAAGCTAAGTCGCCATAAAACTAATGGCTATAGAGTACAGAATAGGGGTTCCTGATTATGCTAGCTTAGCATATGTTATTAGCAGCAAGCCAGTCAAGCCCTTATCTCTTGTTGAGAATCAACTGCGACGGAGGCACACGCCGTCGAACAGGTACGGAGCGCTTGGCAACGCGCAAAGCTCGGCGCCTCTGCCGCTATCCAGAATTTGGTTTCAGGCGCGGATGTCTGGTTGAGAATGTAGGTTTTATTAAAACTCTGGGCTTGTATAGGTTCAGGGGTCAGGTCTTCTGAAGAGTTTCCATTCCACCCTTGATCATCATCTCTATAGGCTAACATACAAAAAGTTCCTCAGAGCCTAGTCTTTGCCCAGGCCGCGTGCGCGCTGATCATTTGTGCACCTCTTCCCGCAAGCTCCGGCCGGTTACGGGGGGGTTTCGATTGCGCACAAAGCAGAGACAGTCATGAAACACCATGATCAAAGACACTTCGGCCTTGCAAAGCTGCAGGTCTTATTTTTCCTTGATGTGCGCTGCAGAAGCTGATATGGCATGATATGGATCTCACCTTGCACAACAAGTCTGCCCTCCATGTCCTTCACAAGAAACCCCATTTAGCTACAGCTTGAACAGACCAAGCTAGCTGCCAGGCCGGCTTGCAACTGCGCGACTTGACGTTGCAATCTTCCCTCATGCCCCTGTAGCGCGGGCAAAGTCGTTGCTAGCAGAAGTGCTGAGACAGGCCTTTAAGAGGGTGCTGCCCGGTACAAGCTGCTGCTCTTGGTGAAGAGATGTATGCCCAGAGAAGCCGACAGGAAGCCCGGAACATAAACTCCAAAACCCTAGACGTTGGATCACTGGGTAGCCCAGTCAAATTCTGGAATCCAGTAATCTACGCCTTTAACGCCGCTGGAAAGCCGCGAGCTTCCGCACACCAATGCTTTTCCATCAGAGCGCAGGGAGTCAGGCTATCCCTGATGGGGAGCTGGCTATGGGATCAGTCACGTCTAAGCAACCTCTATAGCCTTTGCTTGCAGTTTTGATGCATAGAGTACCCGCCAACCCTCTTTCGACCTGTTTACCCTGACTTTTGCCTGGCGTTGTTGGCCGCCTTTTGCCGCGGGGCTGGGGCAGTCTGCTGGAGTCGGTACACATACCTGGGACTTGAGTTAAGCTAATATAGTAGAATAACTATATAGAGTAATGTATTGTAATACTCGGTTCACTGTGCTCTCGAAACACCTGATGAACATGCCTATGTATCTTGTTTCATGCTGTACCAAGGTCAAAGACCCTCCTGCCCACGGGGCATCATGCAACAAAAGTACCATATTCCGTCTTTTAAATTGAGGACTTCAAGACAGCCCTAGCAGGTAAGCAACTAGAAACAACAGGTTGTAGGCATCAGTATACTACAGTAATTTTTATTTTATGGTATAGCACCATGTATTCTATTAGATTATCGTATATTATGGTACATTATAGTACATTTATGATGTGGTTGGGCTGCATGGCGGCATTCTAGGAGTCGACAGGTTTGAGGCTAACAGTCTAGGCTAGGGTTTCAGTTTAGGGGCTGAAGGGTTGAGAGGCTTAGCATTGAGGTGTTAGGACGAACGGGTGTAGGATTTCAGGGGTTAGGATTTAGGAATTTGGGCTGAGAGGTCATGATTTAGGGGCTTCGGTTTGAGGGTTTAGGCTCTGGAGCTTTTTATAGTCTTCCTTCGTCTACTGGCGGGACTCCTGCCGATCGCCCTGGAGGCCAGGGAAACTTACGTGATGATCCCCACATCCTCATGATCAGACTTTTCCCTACCTGGCAACACACATGGGCTATAGTCTAAACTTCTGGCATCCCCCTTAAAATCCCCAAAATAATCCCCTGTATACTCCTGCATATGACACCCCCTTTAAGAAGTCTATACTATGGCTCGTATGTGTGGGCATTTCGCCTAATATGAGAGGAGCGAGTTAGCAAAGAGTCATCGCTGGGAGCCAGAGGTTTTGCTTTAAGCTAAAAAACAATTCCAGTGCACAAGGATGCCCTGCTAGCTACCAAGAAGGGAAATTTAATGATCTGGACTCGTCGGGGACAGCAGGGATTATTGCGGGCACCTGACCCGCTAATCTAAACTGCATGGCAGCCGGAGGCACATCTTCGACAACCGGGCGCAATGAGCACTATGAGCACTTCGGTTCAGTCTGCTACTCCTGCTGTGACTGGGAAATGGAATTCCGGGTTTAGGGTTTAGGGTTAGAATCATGGGATAATTGACGGACTGCTGAGTGTGCTTGAAGATTGCCATGACTGTCATGGTAGCACTGGAAACGATGATGCCTTAGGCAGCACGATGTATGCTCTGGCTGAATCGGACTGTTGTTTTGCAACTTAGCAGCTTGTCTCTTTGAATCTGCTTTTGATCGTAGGATCCTAGAAGCCAGAGACCTCCAGAAAGCTTACAACTCTCAGACATGCCCGCAGGAAGCTGTTAGTTTGGGGCCGTAGAGGATTGGAAGCCTGCCGTTCAATGCAGTCCTTCTTGAAATCGGCGCGAGTTCTGAGTACCTCACGGTGCAACTTGACTTCCCAATGACCAGACGTGGAGGATACCAGGTACTGTAGTTATGGCTTTAGGGCTTAGGCTCGAGGGTTAGCCCCACGGCTTTGGGATACTATGGTCGCAGCATAATGGAGAATGAAAGGTTATATATGAGTTATATGGACACATCCTGAGATCGACTCGTAGCCCTCACGCACTAGGACTGTGCGCAAGTAATTGGGGGACTCTTGGAGTTCAGCTGCTGTAGAATCGGATTGATCCTCCCAATTGGAGGCTTCCTCTTGGGAAGGCGGTGGAGAGGCATGTGATGCAGAATTAGACTGAACATCAAACGTAACGTAGACTCAGAATGGTGATGCAGATGTGCTATCAAGAGGCTACCTGGGCAAGTGCCAGAGCTCACCACTGTCCCTGGTATAAGCTGTAGTCATGTTCGTGCGTGCCCAGTATGAGCTGCGGAGCTTTCATACTTGGAATGCGGTTTAGGGCTTAGGGTTTGTCTCAAGATTAAGGTCCTGTCCGTCCGCAAAAGAGTAGGTTTCGGGGTAGATGATGCCAAGGGCTATAAGGAGAACATCGCGAATGCTTCAGGGTTTTACGTTACATTGCATGGTGGCTTGCTGCTAAGCTTCGTGCTCGACTGGAGTCTGGAGTAAGGTTTTGAGGTCTGCTTGAAACAAAACGTCTGCATAGCTAGACAATTACTCGAGGACTATTTGGCAATAGCAGGTCTTTGTATGTCGCTGTGGACTTGGAGGCATCTGCAGCCAAACCAACACATGGACTGGCAGGAATTCTGATGATGCTGCTTTTCGGCTATTAAGAGGCGGGGGGCTAAGATGGTGCTGCAGAAGCCGGAAGAAAGAACACATGATCCCCTAACCCAAATATCTTGTGGTCAGCATGTCAGAGCTCAATACCTCATTAGCTTCGCCATGCTCCTCAAATGTTCATTGCTTTCTACACTTGAACCTCATTTTTGAATCCAACCTCTGGCCCTTGAACCCTATGCTCACGTGTTAGTTTACAACCCCGCCCCCTACCAGCTTTCCCCCAGGTTCCCCAACTAAGCTGAGCATGCTCATGATATACCCTATAAACCTTCAGCCATTAACCCAAGGCGCAGGTCTTCGGTGTGAATTCGTCAGGTACCTGGGTCAGATGAGCATGCTGCACATTCTCTCATGTTTAAAACCCGTAGACTGTTAGGTCTCTAGGGGTGTATGGGTGCTTCTAGGAATATGGGGATTGAACCGGAAACCCGTATTTGCAATTGCACAGGGCCAATTTTAAACAGGTTGCACGGCAGCCCCTGACAAAATTGACTGCTACCTCTGTTAGTGTGGGTATCACTATTTGGATGTTTCTCAAATTTCCCACCATTTAAGCCCTAATACAACCCCATTCGTTTCTCGAAATCCTCATACACACCCTCCTTGTTGAAGAAACCTTAAAGCCAAACCTTTAAACTTCAAGCTCTCTCCATCTCTCTCTATACATATACTTGTATGTCCCTATAAACCCTTGGAAGGGTCCCGGAGGGCCCCCTTTTGCATTTTAGCAAGTTAGAGCCCTCAAGCTGGCGGACTCAGAAAATGGTACAGGCTGTCAACAAACTAATTAATCAGGGCTTTTGCTAAGGAGGCTTGCCCCAAGGGCCCAAATACCCCAAACGATAAAACTTTAGGGTACCTAAAACCCCAAATTTCCGGGCACTTGGACCCATAGGGTTAGTTAAATTACAAAAAAAGGGGTTACAGTAACTCATAAGTTTTCCCCGAGAAGGCTTGCTTAGCGAAAGTTCCCTGACAGCAAACCAGTCATTGGCACCAGAAGGCCAAGGTTTATGATGTAGGGTTTTACAATAGGGTTTAGGGTCGTATAGTTCAAGGTTTAGGATTTTAGGGTTTAGGTTTTAGGGTGTAGGGTCTAGGGCTTTAAGGTTTCAGGTCGAGGCATTTAGGCCTTGCAAGTGTTTTCCAAGCCCTGAGCCCTAGACCCTTAACGGCTGGAGCTGCTTGTGGATAACTGGGTATGCAAACCAAGAATACAACCTTGCATCTTTTGGATGTTGAAAAGGCAGTAAATTCTAAATATAGTCAGTATGGTAGCCAACCCCAGTATCAGGACCTGAGGTGTCAGCAGTGCCATCCCCTAAAGACTAGAGTGTCATTTGATCAGTCACGTGGGGTGTAGGCTACAACAATGGAGAACCAAGTGGTGAAAAAACATATGAAGATGACATGGAATCTGGGGTTATATAGGAGACTTGTAGGTATAAGCATTGGTCTTATCTGCGTATAATTCCGATATGCGTGTAGAGATTGCAGACTGGATCCTGTATATTACACTTTAAGCGAAGCGCAGTTGCCTTTTGAGTGCGCAATGCATATGTTGACAACCTCCCCAAGACAAACGCCAAAATCAACCGTGACCCAATAAAAAAGCTTTTGCAAGAAATCTTTGGAGTGTGGGAGATTCTACACAGCCAACTTGTCAAGTAAGGAAGCGCCTTAAGCTGCTTTAAATGGCAAAGCGCCACCTTCAGCACAGCCATCATTACGAATATCATCGCTGTTATCTATTGTTTGTATCGCATGTTTGGTTCTGAAATTGGCTGCTGCGACTGTTTGTCTTCTTAGATTCATCAGTAGTTTATTCATTTCTTATTAACCATGTCTATAGGTACATTTACTATTACACACATCAAGCCATTACGATGGCTATCTGACCAGTATTACTATTGTTCTGCCGAGTCTTGCGAAACTAATTGCATTACAGTGGCCACGGTTGCCGCCTTCTGCTGGAGAAGCCAGTATCATTATAGCATGCGCAACAGTTGGGCTAAGGCTTTTGTTCTTCTTACTGATATGTTTGTTCCCGTGTTTGAAAAAACCTCATCTATGTAACTTGGAAGGTCCTCAAGAAGGCTATACAAGATTGCACTCTGAAGGCATGTTCACCTGGTTGTTTTGGCCTATCTATTCTATAATGGGCTCTCCGAATCCCTCTTTTCACGCACCCCAAGGTTCCCCTTGGTTAGCTTCAACTTCCTTGAGTCACCGTGCTTAAGGATTCTTGGGCGGGGCTAGTAGGAGGGGTAGTACGGGGAGACCCATGATATCTAGATGAGCCACAGTCTAAACTTCTCATCCAGTTGCAGCGCAACCTGTTGAATGTCAATTCATTTGCTGACATCATCTAATGAAAACACGTAGCCTCCAAGTTTTCCGGCTCCTTGGCCTGGAGCTCCTTGAGGTTGGCTCTCTTGCGCTTCAGCATGGCACGTTCATCGGCCTTCTTTTTCTTGTGGGCCTGCCAAGATAAGTAGTGAGAAATAAGCACAAGCGCGTCACGCAGCTTGAGCCTCCTCCCATTGTTTGGCTTCTTCGACCAGGCGCTTGAACTCCGCAGCTGCTTGCTTCGCCGTGCTTGCAGCCTGCAACCAAGAGCAGGCACGTGAGAGGCAAGTGGCTGCGTTGGCTGAAGGCCTGCAAGCTGCTGGCGCTGCGCTTCCGCGGCAGCATCCTCCGCCTCAGCCCTGCGGTCTTGCTCCTGCCAGCAACACCAGATAAGTGAATACAATTGTTCGCGCAGAAGCAAGCAACTCCTCCAAGGGCACCACAGTTGGGACATGCTCTCCATATACTGGCTCCTGCGCCTGTGCCGTAGGCCGCGTTCTGCTCATCGTTGTCTTCGGTACCTACGGCAAAAGCTCGCTACTGCTGATTTCTCGCCGAGGTTTCCGAGTGCGGCGCTCTGGGGCCGGGTCGTCTTTGCTGGAGCGCCCGTGCTTCGACTCAGGGCCGGCTCTTCTTCCGCGCTGCGTGGGCCGTGTGCCTGTCCAGGTGAAAAGCTCGAGAGCTGCAGGAATTCAGGCTGAGTGTGTGCCTAGCAGGTGGCCAGCCAGCGGTGCACCTTGCAGAGCTGGATTTCAGAGTGGGCTTCTGAGTGCGTCTGCTGGTGCCGACCGAGCTGCGCAACCCCGATCATCTTAATTTGCGGGGGTTCTGCTTTTATGGAAGAGGTCCTGCAGACTGCTGGCATCAGCAGGGACGACTTGACTGAGCAGCCGACACATCAACACCGCCATCGTCTTCATGGGCAGCCTGAAGTTCAGTAATCACATGCACTTCGGGACCGTAGTGTTGTGCCGGACACTGAGCTCCGCACGTTTGTGTCTCGCAAGGTCGTGTTGTGTGGGGCTTTCTGTTGCTGTTCAGCGCGAGTCTTCGTGAGTTCACATGATGCTTCGTGAAGACTTGTGCACACATCTATAACATACCGTTATACACGATGTTCCGTCGTCGTCAATGTCGTCGTGGTTTGCAGGGGCCTAGCCTGCTTCCCAAGGAGGGGGAACGCGCCACACTCAGAACCCTCCTCAGAACTCTGCACAAAAAGAAATTGAAGATTGTATATGTCCCCGACTCGCAAGGTGCGGCCAGGCCGCCCCCCGGCCTCGGCAGGCGAAAAGAAGAAGAAGAAGAGATCCGAGCCCCAACTTGCAAGGTGCGTCCAGGCCGCTCCCCAGCCTCGGCAGGCAAAAGAAGGAAGGCCTCGGCAGGCAAAAGAAGGAAGAAGAGGAAGAAGAGATCCGAGCCCCGGCACGCAAGGTGCGGGCGGCCTCGGCAGGTGGAAGAAGAAGAAGAAGCAGAGACTCGCAACTCGCGGGGCGCGGCTAGGCTTGCCAGAAATCCTCCCGATGATTATTTCAAATTGCGCAAAGGGACATGCCTTGATTGACCCTAAAATAGTGCCCTCTCTAATCCCATATAACCCCATTTAAGGAGTTTAGAATGTAGCTCAGTTGTAGCCAGGGCACCACTTCAGTGCGGAAGACAGCTGCGTCCACCGAAGATCGGTTGCCAGCTGCACCGATGGGCACAGTGTGAAAGTACTGCTGCTGAAGCCTCAGGTGGCTATTTCCCAAGCTCAGAGGTCCTAAGAAAGGGGACTTTAGATGGATTATACATGGTTGTAGGGTATCTCAGGGGAGTGTCACTTGAAAGAGATACCAATGTACATGTGAAGTTAAGTTGAGGATCTAGGCTTTAGTTGCGGCCTCCGGTTCACGGTCGCCACTCTTAACCCAAACCCAGGACTCAGTCAGATTCAGAGTTCACTTAAAAACCCGACGGACCTTCAGCTTAGGGCTTTTTACTCAAATTAACGGTATGGCGTCCTGAGTCTGAAGGCTTCTTGCGTCTGAAGGGCTTGAACTCATACAAGACTCTGCTGAATTTGGGGCACCAAGCCTTTGGCTTGCGCTTAGCCTCGCAATAGAACACCTAACCTAAACAAACGCCTGCCTGAACAAAAATAACCACCCAAAAGAATGAAAATACCAAAGCAACCCTTGTGATAGATCTGGCTCTTTGAAAAATTGTCCCCCTCAAATACTCCCCTGAAAATAAGGACCCCCATAGACAGACCCTCACCCCGTTTCAAAATGCTCACATGATATCAGGCTTTTCCACGCCAAGCAACCTGATGCTGCGAAGCCCCAGGCGTCAGGGCAGAGTGAGATCGCAAGAAAGGATTAGGCAAAGCCGCCCCAAACAACTCTGGGCTTTGGCTGCCTTGATATGGATTGGGCCACTTCGAGGCCCGCCGGAAACGGAAACGGCTTTCAAGACTCAAGGTTCTTGTGCTGAAGTGCTGTATCGTCGATGTGGAAAGGGGAGTTCAAGTTAGGTGGTGCAGTCGTGTAAGCATGAGCTGATTTGTGTTCAAGCTTTGGGTTTGAATTTGGCTATGACTAAGTGGTTGGGCCAAGTCTGCACTAAGGCTGGCTGGGTGGGTGTTCGACTTGAGCTAGGTTGGCTGGGTTCAGAAGGCCCTTTCTTCTCTAGGGCGTGTGAGTTTCTTCTTGAACCATCCAGCGTGCGGCATGGGCCAGGAATCGTTGGCTTTTTTTTGACAATGCATCACTTGTTGCGGAGTTTGCAAGGCATTTCTCAAGAAGAGCACCTATAGAACCATTCAAGGACTCCCCCCCAACCTGTACTCTCTCTAAGAATTCAACACTCCCTGGGATCCCTTAGAGTAGCTTGCTTGTAGCAACTCCTGTATGCATTGTGACCACATGGGGTCCCCTCTAGGCAAGCGAAACAGCCCCAACATACGAGCAGAAGATTTTCACATAGAATCACTTGCGCGTAAGGCCTCCCATGCGCGCGACTCAACTCTGTAAATCGTCTAAAAAGTCATAGATCCCTAGGCAGCCCTAGAAAGTCCCTGAGTACTGCCCCTTTCCTGTAGAGCACGGATCATGCAAGACACGGGCGCTGCCCTTGGCAAATGTAGCAGTCAGAGACAGACGGGATGAGGGTTGAAGCTTGCAGTTCAATTGCGGGGGGATAGGGAAGCCCCATCTTGGGTAATTAAACCCTGGCTGAGGTTTGGTTTAGAGTTCAAGGCTGATTTTATGCCACGACTTGTTTTGTGCCTGCCATAACTCTTCATCCCTATGACCCTCACTAGGAATCTCCCACATTAGATGCTCCCCGCACACCAGCAAGGAACCTAGGGCTCGAGTTCGTGTTTAGGGTTTAGGGTTGAGGGTTTGAGGTTTTGGACATCTACTCTCGGCAACATCATACACCCCCTCCTCTCTGAAAACATGTCCGCAGATTCGTTCGGCTATAGAATATCTAGTATCAGGAGTGTTTAATACTAGGGAGTCAACTGCTCTGATTCATAAATTGAAGTTTCATGCATGCTGGGGCAGAATAGCTAATGTGCACTCTGGGCAGCTGTCTTGCATGGAAAAACGGTAGGTGAGATATATACCCTTCTAGATTACGCCTATACATATATACCCTATAATCCCTATATAACCCTATATAGTTATCCTTTTACTACCCCCTATATATACGCTGGACTTTGTTTAGGCAATGTACTACTTCATTCATCCCTTCCTGCTGCTTGGTACCGCTTTCACAAGGTGGCCAGCCAGTACCCAAGCAGGAGTCTACTCTGGGATTCCAAGCATGGAAAAGAACATGGAAACTACGTTCATGAGTTATACAGGGATTACTATAAGACACAATAAGGATCCATTCCTTCATTCCTAGCTAACCAAGGGTAAGTTTAAACCTCGTCAGTCAAAGCACCACAGTCCAACCAGTGCCTACAAGTATAGTCCCCCTTAAGTAGATAGACTATGGTGTATATGGGGATCTTACTAAAATATACCCCAAGCCATATTCTATCTACTTAAGAAGGACTATAGCTGAATGAGTCTGTTGTAGTCGTGGGCTAGTACACCAGGAACCATGGGCCATAGGCACGGGTTGCCTTCACCCCCAATGGCTGCACCCATTGGAGCCCTAGGCCCCAGTCAGGGCTAACTTAACCAAGTAGTAAGTAGTCCTATGAACCCTATGAGGCCTTAAGACCGCTAAGACAAGGGTTCTTGAACCTTGGACAGCCGCATGTACCCACCACATGAGTGATGCCAATCGTCATGTACTGTGCGTGAGAGCGGCATCCATCATGCATGTACAGTTACACGTCTATCTCCTCAGACCCGACACGCCAATCAGCTGTTCCCACCTGCGCCTCGTCAAATTTCGACGAAGCCGGACCCCGGGAAGGTTTTTTCTGCGACGAGCCTTAGGGTGGCGCCAATGGGGACATATCCGAATATGCTCCCCTCCAACCAGAGGCCATTTAGGTGGCTTGATTCCAAAGTGTCCATCTCAACTTCAGTCATCCTCAGTTGTAAGCTACGTGTCTGACAAGGCTTTGCAAGAGCTCCTAGGAAGGAAGATTGCAAGAATGCGGATTTTTTTCAGTTATGATGGAGCCGAGGCTCCTGAAGAAGAGGAAGAGCGTGACGAAGCGCCTCCCATCCGCAGCACGTTGGGTTTGAGGCCCAGGGGCATGTCAGGACAGCCAAGGCCATTAAAGCGCCAACAACGAGAAGGAGTCCAGATGAGCCCCGACATGCCTCTTTGCCCCCAAGAACGGAGAATGACATGGATAATGTGATGGAAACTGGGATCATATGGTGGTTTGGTACGATTACTTGCGCAATGGACTCTCGAGTCCGGTGTGTGCGTGTGTCTGCGTGGTTTCAATGCAACCGTGCGAATGAGACGGCCTCACAAAGCTTAAGCACGATAGTTCAGAGATCTTGCCGGGCTCGCCAGGTACAACGTACAAACACATGCTTCCAGAACACCAAGAACATTCATGCTGTGTATTGTGACAGTAGCGTTGAAACATTAAATTGTAGCATGCCTATATAGCTCGCAGATGGGCAAGATGAACACCAAGACCAGGAATGGCTAACACATGCTTTTCCTTGACATTAAATCCCAGGCCCCACATCCAATATCCTACAGCATGCACCACACATCCTAAATCGACGAGCCCAAACCCAAGACCCAAGCCCCAAAGACCAAAAAACATGATGCTTCTCCTCGACCTCAGCTGTGCAACCCCCCTTGCCTCTTCGGCGCTCTGGTCTCCTTCGATCGCGCCTTCGGCTGCGGCTGCGCCTTGGATTAGGCAATGGGAGGCTGCCTTACAGGGGCTATCTGATGTATGTAGGGTAGAACAGAGAGATTCTAGGTATATAGAAGGTTTAAGGAATACTGAAAGGAGAGAGCAGAAGCCACTGCATTATTGGGGTTTACCGTGCAAAAGAGAAATTGAAGCTACTAGATTGTTTGGGGCAGGGACTACTACCCTTAAATGGGTTCTACTCACCGAAGATGTTGAGGGATCCTTGAGAAGGACTACCTGGAGGTTCCCCATTTTTTTGGGGGGGAGATTCCTATTCGATCCGCGGTTTAAGGGCTGATCCAAGTAAGACTACATCCGATCCCCTAAGAAAATGCAATCTCAGCCGCTCTTGGGGACTTGTATTGATGATATTGTTCATATGAGGATTATTTTTTGATGGATCCCGGATAGGTAAATATGACAAAGCATTATTTGGGGATCTGTAGCGCCACTCCTTGCAGGGTCTGACAGATTGTGCTTCTCCGAGCGAGAACTTGATGTGCAGGGCCATGATGTGGGGGAACTTGCTTGCAGAGTGTTCTGGGTTGGTTGGGTGAGTAAAGTACAGAAAGCCCTAGTTCAGATACTGTAAGACATGAATCGCATAAGTCTAGGGACAATGAATTAAACTACTTCTAACAACACTTTCAAGAGAGTTTCTAAATCACGTTGATCGAGCTACGGAAGTTCTTACGCTTTTCAACCTCTTTTAGCCTCCAGGGCCCAAATTCGGAACCTGCAAACCTAAAAGTCTAAGCCAAAAGCCTGGAGCAGAAACATATCCCGAGTGTTCTCGGAGAGCTATGTACAGAACTTCAGAACAAAGAGCGGAAACAAGGTTGGGCAACTGCTTGAGAATAACCCTAAACCCTAAACCTTAACCCATACTTGAGCCATTGTCTAAACTCCTAGTATCCCCCTTGACAGCCTCTATTATACTCCCCTATCTAATCCCCCATAGAATCCCCCTTTAAGGAGTTTAGACTATAGCTCATATAACCCCAATTATGTATCCAAAACCTCAAACCCTTAATGGCAGCTTCATTTTCTTTTCCATTATGCCTATATAGCTCCAAGATATATTATGTTTCCCTGCCTTGAGGTGTATCGCTCCCGGCTTCGCCGGCTCGCCATCTTGCAGCGGAGACTGCCAGGGGCCTCGGTATGGAGGCTTAGGGTTTAGGGTTTAGTGAGGTTACAGGTTTAGGGTTTAGGGTTTAGGGCTGAACATATAGGGATACTGGAATTAAAAGAGCATGGAAACTACGATAATGGGGTTATATAGGGCATCGGGGTTTAGGATGTAGGGTCTTAGGCTTTAAGGTTTTAGGATTTAGTGTTTTTAGGGTCTACGGTTGAGGGTTTTAGGGTTTAGGGTGTTAGGGTTCAAGATTCAGGGCCTCGGTAGGAAGGCTGACTTACAACGAGGCTTAGACTTGGAGCCCCGGGCTCACAGAGCTGAAGAGAACTGCTGTGTTACCTGGGATTACCTTAGTTGGCCTCAAGGGGATTGGGAGAGGGAAAGCCTGTACTGTAAGGAGGATGTGGTAGTTTCCCTAAATAAGGGGACCCAACATTGACCCCAATATACTATAGTCCTTATTATGGGGACTCCAAAAAGGTACCCTTATTTTTGGGAAACCCCCATGTTAGGGCGCCAGTTCCCACTCGGCCTGAAGCATCAGTTGAAGCTTTGGGAGGCTTCGGCTTGAATCTTTGCGGTTTGGGGTTCAGGCTTTGGCGTTGAGAATTGGGGGAGTCGTCACTATTACTATTACTGTTGCTATTTCCATTGCTAGTACTATTACCAGCACTATTACTCTTAGGGGGTTTGGGATTGAGGGTTGAAAGCTCAGCAGCAGCAGCCTAGTAGAAGACCAAAGGTCCCTTCGTCCAAGCTTTCCAAGCAAGAAATCGAATCATCGAACGAGACAACTTTCTAGTCCATCCTTGCGGTCCATGTCATTGCCAACAAGTTCTCTCACAACCTTTCTAGCGTGTATTGGGACATGAGTGCTGCCTTTCGCACAGACGGCAAGCATCTCCATGCAAAGTTCGCTTGCACACGCAACTCTGCAGTCCTTAGGCATCCTCACACAAGCCCCGCAAGCACCCTCCATCACAAAGCATATACGTGCAAAGATCATCTCTGGCAACCCCTTTGCCTACCTTCCAAACTATTAGGTTTCTGATGGTAATCCTGCAAAACAAGTGCTGCAGCCTCAGTGCCAGACGCTACGAGACGCCCGTCATTGTTGCGCTCAAGCACATGTTTGAACCCGCATGGCAGCTCACAAAACGAGGCTCAGCTGTAGATTCAGCAAGGTCTGTTTGGGATTAATAGGCATGGTAGGGGTGATGTGAGGGGACTAGAGCTAGGTTCTCTGGTCTGTCACAGCCCATAGGTTAGGTTCATCTTCGAATCATTTGCTGCGATTGGCTGGACTCTGAACGGTTCACACTATTTACTGTTTGGGACTACATTTGGTGTCGTGAAGGCTTGACGAAATTGTTATACAAATGGAGCAGGCTCCCAAGTCCGTGGGCTTGAGCGACATGAGTCTCAACACCTTTCCAACCTTGAGGCCCACAATGAACGGGCCTTCCAGTTTGCACCCCAGGACCCCGAAGTGCGTACCAGTGTTGCTCAAGATCGGGCTCCCTCGATAGTTACAGCCTGAAATCAGCCATATGACCTTCTTATTCTTCATTCCCCCACAAGAAAACCCATGGTTTTGAGAAATGGTTGAAGATCAACTGAGACAGGCAGGACAGCTTATAAGCCGCTAACTGATAGTAGCTACCTACGTGTTCACGATGCATTAGAAGGTGCAAAAGAGATGTGGGAGGGTTCCTCATAGCGTAACTTGAGTCCTAGCAGCGATAACATGTCGAATGGCTCGTGAAGTAGAACTATGGGGACTGGTTTCTCCTATGCTCCTTGTGTTTTTGTTGTAATATTCAGGTAGAATGTACACTAGCATACCCTAAACCTTAGCCCCTAAACCTTACTTGCTGAGGTTTCTGGGTCCTAGGTCTATCCCAGGGAGCGCATTACCCCTTAACTAAGGAATATAGCTTAAATCACATTAGGGACCCTACTGCCATTTAGGGTATGTTCCTTAATTAAGGGGTATGGGCCTCTTTGGGTTTGTGAACCCTAAACCCTAAATCCTAAACCCCTAAACCCTAAACCCCTAAACCCTAAACCTATCCCAAGATGCTGGCACCAAGCTCACCGCCCAGTCTTCAGCTTCGGACGAGCAGAGCTTGAAGCTTCGGGCCAAAGTGCCCGAAAGGCCCTGTAATAATAGTTAGGGTGTAGGGTTTAGGATTTCGGGTGAGGGTTTAGGGTTTAGGATTTAGGGTTTGGGTGGTACTAGTAGTAATTGTAGGAATACCAGCAAGAATAAGAATCGTAAGAATAAAAACTTAGGAGAACCCCCCACCCTGAAATAGCGGTAGAATACTAATATAAGAGGACAGCAATAAAATCACCACTCTCCCTTTCTCACTGTTACTGGGTGGGGGTTCCACCTAAATAATACCGATGGTAGTAAGAGTGATCGTAGTAAGCGATACTAGTAATAAGTAATGAAAATAGACATGAAGATAATAGGACTTTCAACATTCGGGGCCCTGTGTTGGGAGTTCCTTCAAAAAAGGCCAAGGCATATTTAGGTCGACTGGAGCCTCCATTTATGGAAACCATGGTACGACAATGTAAAACGCTTGTGTGGCTTGGGGCTGATGTTTGCACAGGTTCTGGACTTTGGAATTCGTTGGATTACTGTGAAGGAATTTGAATGATGTTACCATCACAATCTGGGCATGTGGCAAATAATAGGGTTTCTTATTATAGTAAGTTGATCTAATTTCCTTTACTGCAACCCAGTTTGGGCGTGAAGTGCGGAGATAGAGGCCACGGATAGAAGAGGTTGTTTCAAGATGGATTCTTGACTGCCCCTCGAACAGGTAGAAACTACCCTCACGCAAGTTTACCTTCTCCTCCTTCTTGGGCGCGAGAAACTCCAGAAGCCAAACAGGCAAGATAGAGTTAAAGCTTGGTGAGATTAAGGGAATAAGACATAGGAGGAAAACCCTCATCAAAGGTGTTTACAGTATGGCCCTGTATTTGTCTTACCTCCCTATCCCAAGTTGTAAGCTGCTTTCGAAAACTCTTCTGCTCGATAGCGGCAGTCAACTGGGTCGCGCGGCTCATCTTTCTCCTCAGAGACCTGCCAGGCTCCCAGGTGTCTTTTTGGGTCGTAATCCCTACACCCTCAACCCCAAACTGGGGCCTGGAGACAAGCAGGGAATGCCAAAGGATTGTCGGGTTCAGCCTTCCGCGAGCTATGGCACGTAGGGCTCCATGCTAGTTGTGTGGAAGGTAGGCTGGCTTCATGTGAGCTTTTCAAAGCTCAAACTCCACTCAAAGGCACCTCTCAAAAACTTGCGGAGCACTTGCAATGGCAGGTAGAGGCTATACATTGAGCTTCTGTACACTGCACCCCTTAAACTCAAAAAACCGTACACTGTAACACTTGCTGTTGGTTAGTAGAGAAAGGGGAATGGATCTCTACAGCAGCCTGCATGAGCTATAGCCTAAACTTCTTACAGGGAATATATAGCGGATCATATATATATATATATCTTTATATAGGGGACTTCTATAGGGCTTACTAACAGGGGATACTAGGAGCTTAGACTATGGCTCACATGACCCCCGATGATGTAGTATTTCCTTGGTAGCTTCAATCGTCTTTTTCATTCTGGCAGTCCCTAGTAACAACCAGTAAGCATACTCATCTGACAGGATCCTTGCCCCCAAACGCCTAACTACCCCCTTCTGGGTATAACTATCCTTTTTCATTTCTCACCGGAAGACTATGCGTCTTCTTTTGGGTAAGGAACTTCAAAAGACCAAGGTTCTTGAGACCCCGGCCTCCAAAAAGGCAGCTACAATTTCAGAAGCCTCCCCTGCAGCAGCCCTGACACTTTTGCCGAGGCCTTGAGGAGAGCTTCCATGTCCTTGCCGCATGGATGGACTCGAAACCCTAAACCCCAAACCACTAGGATGGTAAGAATCATGGTAAGAGATCCCATGCGGAGTCTTTATCCAGGATGAGATTTACAGCTGTGCTTTTGAGCGATTGTAATACGTAAGCTTCGGGAAAGTATCCAGAATCATGTAGTCATGCCTCTTGCTGAGGGATCACACTACACATTTAGTTTCCAACGGCGAGAGAGAAGCGAGTAGTACGCGCTTTCGGTACCTCATCTCGAAATGAAAGTGTATCTAAGGTTGAAACCATGGGCCCCTAGTGTGGGCCCTCAACCCTGAATCCCTATATACCTACTATATACCCCATATATACCCTTAAGGCTCCTTACAATCCCCCCAAAAAGCCTAAGGGTCCATTTTGGGGGCCTATACTTCTAACCTTTCCTTGGTCAAGTAACTTAGTTTAAGTTTCTTAACAGCGACCCAGTTTAGGGCTTGGGGCTTCTCACCCTTTGAGTAGGTCTCGCGTCTAGACAGGAACACGAATGAGAGCTTTGCAACATCACCTGCCACCTTTGTTGCACTTCACGCGTACTATCTGGCAGCAATATCCAAGACGCAAAGGTTGAAGCATTCGAAATTACAGAAACATGTTGACAGCAGAACAGCTTCTTCGCACCACCCCCAACCCTAAACCCTACACACCAAAGCCCCACAAAAAACAGCCCTTGAGGCTCGCGAGCCTCTCTGTTGACCAGGCAGGCAGCCCGCACCCGGCACATGAGGCCGTGGTCGCAGAGAAGTCCTGAAGCTGCTGCTGACAGGTGGGGCTCAGGATATATAGGGATATATTATAGGGTTTCGGGCTTCGCAAACTTAGACTTACCTCTTGGGGGTCCCTCAAAGAGGATTACAGTACTTTGGGGTCTATATTATATTGGGGTCCTCCTACTTAGGGAAATTACCATTTTGGGGTAAAGGAAGGAGGACTTAGGATGATTGAAGATCAAGGTTGAGGGGCTTGGGTTTGTGCGCAAGTCTAGGTATTAGGATGTAACCATGCTTCCTAGACCTAGGTGACGCATAAATGAGTTGCAACTACAACCTCCAAATAGTTTCTGAAGAGCCTGCCCCTACAAGCGAAGACTAAGAGGCTCAGGGACGTGAGAATACAATCTTTACGCATGGCTTGATGCCTGTGATGCAAAGGTTGTCGTGAGTGAATATCTTAACTTTGAAGCCGATATGTTACAAACAGTAGAGGGACCCCTTATGAGTAGGGAACCCTGAATGAAGGAGGCCAAACCTTCAGAAATCTCCCATATAATGTAGGCATTGGGCACTGCAGCTGTTTGGGCTGAGCAAGTACACTTGCGTGGCGGCGATCCCTAGATTCCAAACAGCTGAGCAGCCTGCTGGGATTGTGGAACTATGGGATGTGACATAGGTTGAAGGGACGAAGCACAGTAGGCAACCGTACCTATAAGAGACTCTAGGATATATCACCCAGGCATCGCTTGGATTTCCCCCGGTTAGTGGGTTCTGTCTCAGTCCCATTTACCCAATTTCCGTGATCACGGCTCCGCGATGTGTTTTGGCCCTAAACATTCCCAGAAACGCCCCAGGAAGCATTAGCCACAAACCAATAAGTTGTCTAAGAAACGCCTGCTAGGATGGTGGTCTTCGGCTGCTGGGTAAGGACGGCCTCACAGCTCAGAGGGCTCGGAGTTCAGCGTCGTTCGGCTCTTTAACTGAAGGGATGGGTAGAGGGCTTATCAAGGCTTCTGAGACAGACAGCTCTGGAAAGAAGCAAGCTTCCCTCTCCGATTTCCCAGACAAGGACTGAAGCGGGTAAACAAGGCACAGCTCGCACTCCTGACTCAACCCTTGCAAGGCTTACACGGAGACTTGAAGGTCTAGGGTTTAGGGTTTAGGGTTCAAGTTCCTTAGTACCACCTCGTACGATTTCCGTGAGGACAAGAAAAAGGATTCTTCACATCAATGCAATAAGTGACAGAAAGGATGATGGCGAAGGTATAGTGACACTGCTGCACATACTTGAAGAGTTGAACTCAGTCTTACTTGTAGGATCCAGAGTGTAGCGTTTACATAGGGTGGGCCCGCAAGACACGAGGTCCATTTGTAAAAGGGCGCAGTCATGAATGTTCTGTTCGAAGGAGCATGCCAACACAAGACCCTGTGACATTTTTTTGTTAGCGGATGAACCCCTTGGTGCGTGTAAAGCCCGAATTAACCCACCTCCTGGAACGCCATTCTGCCACACATCAGAAGAACGGAGGCTTGCTGTAGCTGCCCGAATATCTGTTCCCTCATGACCCTCGCATAACCTTAGTTTTCTCAAAACCAAATCCTGATGATTGAGGCCCCTACATATAATCCCTATGTCAACCCAGCTTCGATTTTCCACTTTCTTTTTCACTTGAGATTCCATGTTCTTCATTCTTCGGGGTGGCCACGCCTGCGTAACGCGGTTTTCATTTCATCTCCCGTTTTGTCTGCCACTGGATTCGCCATAATTCCAAAAAAACAAGCCCCCACGTGTGAACCACCCTAGACCATAGCTCCTGGACCCTACATGAGATGGGCGTTTCCATGTTCTTCTCCATTCCTTACCAACCCCTGTGGACAAGCACTGTAGAACCTGTATATTATACTCAGTTTACATTTCATTTCACACTCAAGATTCCAATCACTATACCACCCCTATGTGGTACATTAGCCCAGGTTCCATTTGATTTTCCATGGTCCCCTACAGTCGAGCCATGTTAAACATTCTAGTGCCGCGGATTCCCTCAAACTACTGAAAACTATTCACAAAACTTGCGCAGGTTTACACGGTTGGGCTCGCCGCTAACGCGGCACATGTGTCAACAACGAAGCCTACGCCCTACGCCAACTTTCACTAAATTTGCTCTGATCTCAACCAAATGCCTTCAAGACGTAGCTTCAGCAACCCACAACACAAAACATACTTGCACGAGCTTTGCGTTTACGCGCGCATGAAACCACCTACGCGGACACTGGCCTGTGGTATTTTCATGTAAGCTCCAATTTTATGACGTTGCTCATTTGGCTTTCCTTTGTTGGCATAAGATTGGCAGTTACCCCAAACCCTAAACCCCGAAAGCCTGTCTAATCTTTACTGAACCTATACTAAGTATGCTAAACGCTTCAGAGTCTACTGGCTACAAACCCTTGAAGATGCCTCGCGGACATCTGCTGGAATCTCTTGTTTGGCTTCGCCTTCAGCAGTCACCTGCAGGGCCATAGAGGTCAAAAGCTGGAAAGTCTCAACGGGTTGATTTATGCTGTTTGTTCTCTCGTTCTTTCTCTTGGGGGTAGGGGGGGCCACTGATGCTTCAACTTTCTACCTGTTCAGGATTTACGCAGAGTTGTTGTCATTATGTTTTCTTGCAGTTCTTCTTCCTCTTCTCATGACGCCTTACAAAGTCCGTGGCATGACTTCCTTCATAGGGCAGGGGTGGCAAGGATGTAGGGCTGAAACATTAGTCATAGAGACCGACGTTCCCTTGTTGTAGCTCATTCTTCCCATCTTGCTTTACCCGGACCCCCTCAAGGATCCAAAAATTAGAACCTCCTAAAATCCCATAGTTTCCCCAATGTAATAATGGGTTCCCAAACCCTATAAATCCCTATATTGCCTCATATAAACCCCATAACTCCCTTTAAGGGTCATTTTTTGTGAATTCCACTTTTTGCTGAATCTGAATGTCTTGGGGCTATATAGGGGTTATATTGGGATAATGGAAAAGAAAATGGAAACTACTATTTAGGGTTTAGGTGCTTATCGTCGAAAAACTTCTACAAACATCGAAGATAACAGACTCACGCTCCTCGTTCCTGCGCTGCTGCACCCATAGCGAAAGTAAGGAGGAGCCAGGAGGTGGGAAACACGTATACTCCCGTGTAAGGTCTAGAAAGCATTCAGGGAAAGTAGATGGGCAGGGGCCCTGGGTTGTTCAACCGATAAAGGCCCTTTCCTGGATTACATAGCCCTAGGACATGCGTATACTCTCCCCAGAACTACAGAACTAGAGGGGAACCCACCTAGACCTGGAGACGACGGTAGTCTTCGTGGGGGCCGGTTGATGACGGCTCAGCAACATACACAGGGATAAGCGGCCTCCTCGACGTCGGAGCCCTGGCCGGCCAGCATGCAAAACAATGACACACACAAATTCGTCAACAGAATGCGATCACAAGGGAGGTACTTCCAAACGTGTGCAAGATCGAACCCTCGAAAGCCGTACACTTCTCTCAACAGTCTACTTAGGCATCACAGGGCAGGCTTTAATCGCAACATCTGAAGTCCTGATTCTATCCTGTATAAGGTGTGTGATCATCATACATGCTGAAGAACAATCTTACACATCCTGATGTTGGGTCTTTTTAGTGAACTCTCTGCCACTTGCGGATGTGCAAAAGGAAATTGGGCAGATTCTTGACCCCCAAGCCCGCGGCAAATTCTTCCCCTGTTCGGTGGTTTGTGGAATGTAGCTGCTACCACATTTTTTCAAGAAGCCCATGTACTACAACGGGTGCAGTACCATGAAGGGTAGGCACATCATGCTGAACCTGAAGCAGCCTCCGGACCCTGTGTGATTTATACGCAGTTCCAGCGAAACAAAACTAGAATATCATCCTCCAGGAATCTAGGACCAAAGTATAGGAAATCATGTCGGCCCTGTATCCGATCGTCCCTTTGAACTGTCTAGAATCCCTGCCCGGTCATGTCCAGGGCTCGCCTCCACCGCTTCAACTCCATCAGCAGGCCTTATGTTGGAGAAGCAAAAGTAAAGGGTTCCCTCAAGGATCCCAACTGGTGAGGAATAATATGATATTACATATGGGGAATGCGCGATGGTCCATATTGTGGAGCCTGATTGAGGTATTTGCAATGAACTGTCTTATGAGTCTTATGTCGACAACTCTCAGCTTGAGCAAGCAGATCTGCAACCTTGCCCGTGGGCTCGGAGATACCCAAGCTGTTTGGGCAAACAACCTAGACCCTCCTCCTACCCTCTATTAGGGCCTAAGTACCCACTATTAGGGACCATATATCCCCAATTAAGGGTACAAGGAAGGTCCTGGTTGACAGCTGTAACATGTTAAATGCCCGCATCTCTCAGTTCCATCCCTGTCAGAAACACACCAACAAGCCAAAATGCTGCGCCCTCCCCCCCCCCCCCAACCCCCTCATTTCTGACATGCAGGTGTGGATGCGCGAGGGAGGAGGGAGCGTGTAAAGAATGTATGCGCTTATGGATTTAGGTCCAATGCCCGGTTACTTCTAAGGATACACCTGGAAGGTAATTATAGAAAAGATGCCCTAACAGCTCCAGGAGGAAGGCCCCCCCTTAGAAACCCGAAGGGCGCCCCATGTCGAAAAGCTCTAAACCCTAAAACCTAGTTCTTGACAAACGCCTGAAATCAGAGGTGCAAGCTCAGCACGCCCGAAGCGGCACTCGTGAACCTCCACATAGTTCTTCAGCAAGTGAGGATTGTTAGACTGGGTTTGAAAACCCGTAAACCCGAAACCCTAAATGCTAAACCCTAAACCCTACACCCTAGATCCTAAACCCTAAATCCTCAATCCTAAAGCCCATATCGAGGAACTGTTAACCCCACCGTTGACCAACCACAAACCTCCAAGGAAGTGGGTGCTTCCAAAAGATCAGGCCCCTGTTGGGAGGGTTCATCTGGTGAGACTTTAGAGTTTGGGACTGTAAGGGTCCCCCAGTTCCCGCCAGTTCCCCCCATATTAGCGTGCTCGAGGACCCAAATTGTGCGGGAACATGTGGCAGAGAACCCTAGGGCTCCAAACGGCGCAATGTAGGTACTATTTAGAGACGTTGGGACCCAATGTAGGCAGTAGTTATAAACACGGAGCCCCGGGGTAACTTAATGCTTCTTAGTACAGAACATGGGAACCCATTACAGAGGGATTAAATAGGGATTATATTCCCATGTTATTCCCTACTGAGAACCAGGAAGTTATATAATTAATGCTTACGCTTAGGCGCTGATCCTAGCAGTCACGGGTGCTCCTTTTCCATGAGCAGGCAGCCAATCTGGGTGAAGATGGATCTCAGAGAGACCCTAAACCCTAGACCCTAAGGACAGTCTCCATACTGAAAGATTGGGCATGCAGGGGTGCACTTGCCCGAATTGTCCACAAACTTCTGCTGGCCGTGGCTCTTGCACCTGCAGCAAGCTTTCTTGCCCTCTTCTTCTTGGCTGCCAGCCTCCTGGCTCATATGTTCACGGATCTCCGTTCCTTGGTTGCCCTGCATGTCCTGCTCTGGGCCCGCCCCGCTGTCAAGGTGAACATGACCGTCTGAGCGAACTGCATGAACGCAGGCGACTGTAAGCACGGAGAGAAACGCACGAAGAAACATTGCCATTGCGCAGCAAATGGGATGCTACAGCACCTTGCTGTAGGTACTGTTTGGGATTGAAACTCCTTGTAGGCTTGAGCCAGCAAACGCACAAAACGACAATGTCCAAACCCTTGCCAGCAAAGTTCTCATTCCCTCCTCGTAGCAAGAAGCCGACAGAAACCCTCACCTTTTCAGACTCACTCTCAACCGGCAGGGCCATAATGGATTGCGGGAATCTCTGGCACTCGTAGAGCGCATACTTGGAACCCAAGGTATCCACATTGTACAGGAATCCTTTTGGGGCTCAGTGTCTACTATATGGATCCTCAGACCCTTTTGGGCAGGCCTCTCGAACGAAGTGCCGAAAGAGACGCTTCCTTGCCAGCGGAAAGCGGGCAGGGCTGAAGGTGTCGGATTTAGGCATCAAATTCCGCGAATACCCTGATGAACCCGCAACCCCCAGCCCAGAAATCCAAAGGAGAATCTTTACAATCACGTCTAAATCACGTCAAGATCCATGAGACCAAGGTATTTGGCCCGGGATTAAAGGGGACTCGATCGTATTGCATACAGTTTCACAACGCAGGAGTGAAAACTCCTAGCATCCCGTTAATAAACCCTGTAACACTCGCCCATATAATACCCTCTTAAACCCCCTGTAAGGAGTTTAGACTCTAGCTCATGTAAAATCCTGTGTCTAACTATTCGTGGCACAAGGTCCATCCAAACCGCCACCTTCCTAAAGACATACTCCTTCCCCAATCCCAACTTTGGCCTGTGGACCGAAACCCTTAGCCTGCATTAAATTCTAACTTCTGCTTTGTTTCTATTACCCTAAATCCTATAAACTGGGTTCCTGTTAAGGAACTTAGACTAGGTTATCATAATAGATAGTGGGCTGCTTCATTGTAGCAAGCTTACAACAGTTCCTGTATAGCCACCGAGTACACCCTACACCTTAATCAAATCCCAATTCTGTGTTGTTTCTATCCCCTAAGCCCTATAACAAGTTTTGAAAACCTTCCTTCATAGCAACCCAGTAAGCTCAGTCCAATAACCCTAAACCCTAAACCCTAAAATAAGAAAGAAAAAGAAGACCGGGGCCGGAGCCTCGGGACCGCCTCGCGACTCTCCCCCGTCACCTTTCGGTTACATTGAGGGCTGTAGGGGCTATAGGGATCAAAGTGGATATAGGGAATGTAGGGGACATAAAGGTTATAGGGGTTATAAGGGATATAGGGGTTGTTATATTGGTTTTAGGGGATACATGGTGCATAGTGGTTATAGGGCATATACAGGGATATATGGGCCATACAAGGGCTTGTGTAGGGATTATGGGGAACAAGAATGGAGGATCACATGGAAACCCAGCAGAACTTGAAATGAGAACTCGGATTATGTAGGCTTGATAGAGGTTACTATCTTGTGCGGAAGAAGGATGGGGAAATGGAAAACAACTTGTCATCACCCACGTATGAAGGCCTGAAGACAGCCTGAGACGAGAAACCGTCACATTCCGTTCTTGTTATTCAGAAGGGCATTCTAATCTGAAGACACTCCGTATACCCAAAGGTGGGCAGCCCAGGGCCTATCTAAACAAGGGACATCAAGGCTCAGGGGATTTCTTACAAGGTTCTAGATTTGGGCTCAGGACTCTGGCGTGTTGAAGTGTACGGCGTGTCGGATTTCAGGGTTTAGGTCAAGGTCCACGGCATTGCTTGGGTTAGGACAACACCGCTGGCAGTGGTAGCAATAATAGGCTACTCCTAAGTTGCTAGATACGCGCTGTAGGGCAGTGTGTATAGAGCTGGGAAGGCTCTCATGATGCAAGGATTGCAAAACTTAGAATTCAAATGTCAGCAACGATGATCAAATGAGAGGAGAGAGAATACTGGGGATGATATGTGTTTACTGACATTCTATCACTATAGTGGATGCTTTCGGAGGACTGGGGCCAAACAACATGTTTCCAGGAAAGTCATGCAAAGAATACGCGGCATGCATGCAGTGTTTCTCGAAGTTCATCAGCCACATAATCCGCGGTAATGAGGTCCTTCATAGGGACACCCCGCCCACAAAGGATTTCAACAACCCTGCGCGGTTTCCCTTCGACTACGTGAAGTTTCATACACAGGAACCGCCCAACCCCCTTACACATGCCCCCCCGTTCTCAGGGTAGGTGGGGTGTTAAATGTCGACAGTGTGCTAGTGATCGCAGTAACTACAACAATAATAACGATAACAATAACAATAACAGTAGTAGCAATGGTACAAGTAATTGCAATAATTATGTTTATAGGAAGTGCAATAGAATAAGAATAGTAGTAGCGACGGTAGGGCGAAGGGATGATCTTTTTGAGAGCTTCAGGCAAAGGATGCTTGAAGCAACAACATGCTGTCAAGCCACAAATGAAAAGATAGGGGTAGTGTTTGGACTGAGGTCCTTAACCCCAAGCCCGAACACCCTGCACCCAACCCCCAAGCCCGCAGACCCATAAAACCCTAAACCCGTAACCCTACATATCTCCATATCCCTATATCCCTATAACCCCCTATTACCCCTACATAGTATGCTTATGATAACCATCCCCCTCGCCCCGGCTGCGTCAAAGTCAGGCCTTCTTCCACTGGTTCACAGTCCGTTGCGACACCCACACCTGAGAACTCATTCAGCTTGTTTGTCCCTTTTCAGCATGGTTTAGGGTTTAGGGTTACCTGAATAGTAGGCTGCAGGGCTATGTAAGTACAGGTCATATGGAACCCACAACCCATTGTTGAGGACCTAGGGCTTTGTCGGATCCATATTAGATGGGTAAGGGTTTCAAAAAGTGTCTTTGAGATGATCTAGGATATTCTGAGACTGATTACTGCGGCTTGCTTTGGGTCTGCCAAGGTCTGCATTAGAGATTGTTAATCCTATAGGAGCCATCTAGTATAGCGGCGATAGTCTACACTCCTAGTATCCACCTTAATAGCCCCTATGAAGCTCCCATATATAATCCCATATAGAACTCTCTTTAGGGAGTTTAAACTCTAGCTCATATCTGGTGTGGCCAAGACACCAAGCCCTAAATCCCAAACCATGAAACCGGCAAGACTCTGTTCAGTAATCTAATCCCCCGAGGCTCCATCTCTATAAGCAATACCTACATTGGGTCTCAATGTCTATAAACTGCACCTACATTGGAATGTTTAGAGCTTTAGGGATCTTCTCCATGCTCCGAGCACCCAAGTTGCAACGCCTGGAGATTGCTTCGCTTCTTGGTTCGCTCCTCTACCCTTTCGTTGTTTCATCGTTTCATCCTTGCCACACCAACACCATCTGATGCAATGAGGTGGTTGTTTGCTGCAGGGCCAAATTGCTCTTGTTAAAAAGCCTTCTTCTGTCCATGTCGTCAATCAGACACACTGGAAACTACAACAACCTCTTGGTCAAGTGAAAAGTCAGGTGTCCATGCAGTAGCAAGGCATGGAACCCAAGGAATGCTGAGCAAATATCAATTGTCTCAGCGCAGCACCGCAAAATCTGTCGGCTGACCCTGTGCTTCCGCCGCTCTCAGGTCAGTCACCGTGTACCTCGCGATTCATAACTTTCCAAAACTTGCTACCAGTTTGCCAAATTAGTGCAGACCCTAAACCCTAACCCCTAAACCCAGAGCCTAAGCCCCAAGATGATTATGGGGCTATCGTCTTGAAGCAGCTTGGGACTGACTGGTATCTTTGCCTTGACCAAAGGTCACACATCAGACATCCTTTCATATTTCATGACAATGGGGAAGATTGCACTTTCTACTTGGAGGGCCATGGAGACTTAGTAAATGGGCTATTGTGAATAGGGAACTAGGTTAAGACGGGGGAATAACTGGGGTTATTATCTAAATTATTAGGGTTATCTGCATACTTCCTAAGTCCCCCTGACCCCCCCAAGTAGCCCCAAAGGGTCCCCAAGTCTCCGGCTTGGTAGCGATCAGCTTGGCTTTCAGGTCGTACTCCTTGCAGTAGGCCCTGGCGAGGCAGCGCAATATAAGACAGGGTGCAGCTTTTAGGATTTAGGATTTAGAGTTTAGGGGTTTAGGGTTTAGCTAGGAACAAATGAGTAGTGTTTTTTGGGTGGTTGAACCTAGTAAGATAATATTCCTTAAATAAAATACTATACCCAAAAGGAGGATAAAATCTTACTCTATATTGGGTACCATAATGGGTACGTGAAGTCCTTAAAATTGTCCAGGGACCCAAGCAATCCCCAGAGTGCAACTGCCAACTAAACCCAACACCCCCTAATATTGAATCTTACCAACGTGGTATAGGGTTTAAGGCTTTAGCTTTTAGGAAAGATTGAGGGTTTTCTCTAATATATTTGAGAGATTAGTGATTAGTATCAGGGGTGGGGGCTTTAGATAGTAGGGTAACGGGATTACAACCGTCACAACTTCCTCTGCGCTGTGATGGGGAATAGTGTCCAGCCAACTGCCAACATGTACCAGTCAGTCCATCACACAAACAGCGAAATCCGAACAGTTCAGACGAATAACCTTGATGCCTGAAAGAACCCTAAGACCCCACCCCAATATCCCTAACCCCAAAACCGCAAAGCCACATGCCCGGTGCCCCTGCCGGGTGCCTAAAGGCTCTAAAGGCAGCGCGCGCGACCTGCACTGTCAGGGTCCCACCCTATAGGGTTTAGGGTCAGGGGACTTATTAAGTGGGTTACTAATGGAAGAGAAAATGGACACTACTAGAGCATTTAGGGTTTCGAGTTTAGAGTTTAGGGTGTGGGGATTCACTCTCCTATACAAACCCCTCCCAAGTTTCCCCCTGATCAACTGCAATCATCCCTAAATATATTGAATAGATTTATTGTAGGGGAACCTACGCAGGGGGTTAGTATAGAGGGGGGTAGTAGGGGAATCCATGATGACAGAAGCACTGGTGCCTAAAGGGGAGTGGGGAGGAAGTCCTGCCCATGTAGGATCACAAATGTACTGCAACTCACGAGAGGAGGGCGGGACCCAGGGTGGTTCCAGGCCTCCTCCATCAGCTTTAGCATCCACTGTAGGGATATGTATATACCATTTGGGGGCCCCTGCAGTAAGGATTGTAGCATTGGGATCCCCCGTTCATGGAAACTACCATATATAGGCTCATGGGGATCCACTCGCCCTCAAGCAGCGGGAAGAGTATGGCTGCAGTGGGATAGGTCTGACGGGTTAATCCTGATTAAGAGTCGACATGATTGCACATGAACTTCACCTGCGTCTGTCTCGAATTTAATGTGCTTGAGACTCTGAGCTTGGGCATCTCAGATTTTGACATGCAGGTGTCAAGGTAGGTTTCCTGATAGCTTGTTCCCGAAGGGTTGAAGTACCTAAGAATCATATACTTACCCAAAACCACCCAAAACCAATACTCTAATTACTACGACTCAAAGCCCAAGTACCTAATTATTGGGTACATGGACCCTCTGGGGTTCTTAACACGATTCTGCAGCGCCTGGCATGGGCATCTACTGCGAACCATGACTACGACCTACTTGGCACAGAACAGAAAATCCAGGCCTAGCTTGGAAATTCCAGCAAGGCCTGGTGCTCTCAAGATCAACTACATAAACTCCGCATGACTGGGTTGCTGGAAAGGACCTTAAGATAAGTTACCATCATGGGTATATATAGTAATCAATATGGTTTCCCGTAAAATAGCTTAAATGAAGTTCCTTAACAGCAGCCCAGTAAACTCCGCATGATAGCTGTCCAAGGCCAAGCCGTTGAAGTAATTGAATGCAGCAATGCCTGCTGGCAGGCTTTTAAGTTGTGTGCCTCCAAAACGTTAATCCCAAAACCGCTTAGCCCTTGTCACAAGGTCTATCATCATACCTACATCGGGCCATAATGTCCGTGGAGAATAACTACTGTGGTCAATTTGGACCCCTAGGGCTTGCCGCTACGGTTTAGGGTTTATTGACGGGGTGGCGTGGCGGCTCGGTGGCCCAGAACGTGTAAAAGTCTGATTTCGGAGGTGTCTCAAGCTGATTGCCCACTTCTTGGGGATCCCTGAAAATCCCTAAATAGCCCAATGCAGGCAGCATGTACCTAGACTGACCTAGACCCTCCATCTACCCTCTATATACCCTAGATATCCACGATTAGAAACCGTATACCCCGACTTAAGGGTACAAGGAGGATCTGGTATAGACTTCAGGGCCTAATGTTGGTATTATTTGAGCCATTGTCTCAACTCCTAGTATCCACCTTAATAACCCCTATAATATAGTCCCCTCTATATACCCCTCTTCAAGGAGTTTAGACCATAGCTCATTTGCAGACTTGGTTGGATCCCTTAAAAAAACAGGACATCTCCGCAGGCCTCTTCGTGCGCCGCGTCTTTTGCATGAAGCAGCGTGGACGAGTCCAAACCCCCATAGACACCGCCCATCTGTCGAGCAAGTGAGCTGCAGGCAGTGGTTTATAACGAAGTAGAGACATCTTCCAAACAGGGGGATCCCATTTAGATACCTTAGGCCCTAAGGTATATCATGACCCTATCATGGGGGGGCGGCCCTAATTTTGGCCAGCAACTTGAGAAACCTCGGCCCAATCTTAGCATTCCACTTAGTGCACGAGCTGTTATATAATGTAGTGATATGTAGATGCTCGACCTGAGAACCCCCGCTAAAAAACCTTCTGCTCAGTCGAACTCGAATTGGGGCACACCTTCGCTAACCCGCGGAGATGCGGATGCTGGCGCGCCGTGCTAAAACCCAACCGTGTACCACCAGCGAAGATTACATCACGGGAGTCCTTTGATCAAGCGGCCTACGTGGCGTGGCCTAACTTGCGTGAAGATTTTGGCAGACCATCCCATGTCAGGCAGGCAGCCTGCCTTCGTGATTCATTGCGAATCAGGACATCGTTCTCCGGTTGGTAAGGCAAGAATCGGCAATTCTACACAGGCAATGGGATTCGTTGATGTATCTGTACCCCTGAAGACGAATCGCCGAGAAAAAAACACAAAACTGCACCGAAACAGAGGGCCCAGAATCTTGAGACACCTCACCACATCAGAAACTCCCTTTCTTCACTTCAAGCCCCCACCAACCCGCTCCATGCTCCCAACCACCACAATTAGCTTTCGAGAACAGGCCCCAGCTCCAACAGTAACATAGGGGCCTAAATGATTTCCAATATTATGGTTCCATATTCCTTGTATTTTTTATAGTACATGGTACCTCAAATGGACCTCAAAATGATATTGGTAATTATTTACGCCCCTAAACACTATTATAACATAGTAGTTTCCATTTTCTTTTCCGTTATCCCAATATAAACCCAATATAACCCCTA